>JAFFZR010007028.1:0-13615 GCA_018397195.1 Lethrus apterus | reverse complement strand
AAGGCAGGAACTAAATGGTCTCTTAACATTTCTAAGTATTTTGCACCCAATAAAAGGTCTAATTGCCTATTTTCCGAAATACAAAGACGTCCTCTGGGGCGATCCCTTACATTTACATATTCTTCAAATTTCCGTTCGATTTTACAAATGGTGGATTTTCGTATTCTTTCTCAAGGGTACTTATTATTGAAACTTGTACAGACTTGATCAAGTGTTCGCTTCATGTTACCACATCCACTCAAAATTAAAATTTCTATTCTTTGTTTTTCAATTATATAGTGAACCATTGTTTCACTTTTTTTTTGTTAAAATAATAACTCTGCACAAATTAATAATTTGAAAGTGTCAAAAGTCCAATGCCAACTATCGTAAATAAATTAAGTGATTATTTGTAGGTATCAATGCTTTTTCAATAAATGTTCATCTTTGTATCTATTTTATGTTCTCACATTTTCGTAAATAATCTAATTTAAAATTTTTTAGAAATCTTTTCCTTTAAGAATTATGCTTTTGTTGCAAAAAAACGATCGAAATTTTATTAGATTACTTGATTCAAAAAAAAACTCTTATTTTAAACTTCAAAACCGTTTATTTCAGAAGTTTTCCAGTTCAAGATCATATTTTTTGGACAATTTTGGTTTTAGAATTTCACAAAGTATCCAAATCTACAAAAAAAATTGTGAGCCGTCATTTAAAAAAAAATGACGATGACGTCATAACTTTTTCAAATATGGCGGAAAGAATTTGAACGATATGTCGAAATGCGTGCAATAAAAAATAAAAATTGACCTTTCCGACGATTTTTCCTATAAATAAACGGACAACGTTTTATTTCCAGGTTTCCAGATTAAACGACCGTACTGTATAATGGCGAAGTTTTAAAATTCGTTTATATTTTTGTTTTTGTTCGCTAGAAAACGTCAAAATTGTGATGCGTCAAACGTCAAAAACAACTTCATTTTTTCTAACATTTTTTCCGAATTTAGAAAAAAAGAATCGCTAAAAAAACGTCAAAATTGTGCCGCGTCAAACGTCAAAAAAACACCTTCATCTTTTTCCGTTTTTCTTTTGTTTTTCTATATTTTTTCAAGTTTGAAAGTTTGAAAATTAATTTCATTCAATTATGTTTTTACTTCTACATTTTTGTTAAATTTATTTTTCTACGGCTATTTGATCAGTGCGTTTTTCTTTCGTTTTTTTTTCAAGTTGTCAAAGACCGAAATACATATTTTTTGTATTCATTTTTTTTTTAAATTCTTTGGTCACGTGATGAAGTTAAAAGAATTCGTGATGATTTTCGTTTTTGTTTACAATAAACAAAATTAAATTCGACAGAAAATGTCGTCTCGCGTTTTTCTTTTGTTTCTCAAGTTCCTAAGCGACAAATTAAAAAATTAAATAAATTTTTTTTTTTGACGTTGTCTTGCATTTTATTTTAATCATTTTTTGTTTATTCTAAATTGTCGAATTTTAAAAAATCGCCAGAAAATTGTCAAAAAGCAGAAAAAAATTAACCTCTAAATATTAAATATTTTTCTTTTGTTTTGATTCGTTTCGCTATCCCATACCTTATGGTAGAGGGAAATATGATTATATACATTTGATTCGTTTCTCTGACGTTTCTGTTTTCTTTTATTTTCTTTGAGATCCAATTGGAAAAATATCTTTAAAATTTACAAGTTATATATGTCGTAGGCATATTGTAAAATCAGGCATATTACAAAATGCCTAGGCAGTTTGTAAAAAGCCGGCACATTGTACATGAAAGCGCCAGTTTACAATTAGACTAGAAAGTTTCAGGCATTTTGTAAAATGCCAGGCATTTTGTGAAATGGGCCTAATTTATACAATGTTTCGACTTGTTTCCACGTATCTACATAACCTTAAATTACTGAGGGTGTGGTGCTGTGTTTTGTGTTAAGCAATATTGTTAAAAAGTTTTTAAGTCGTTTTAAAAATGGATCTAGAAAGCTGTGATCCGAACAGTTACGTGGCAGAAGTGACAGAAAATGAGAATTTATTAAAAACGCTATTTATAGACAAAATGGAAGCGTATAGTTTAAACTGTAAAAATGTTTTCAAGAAGCCGAGGGATATAAACAAAGTGCAAGATGTTATAAATGAATTAAAAAGCGTAAGATTAGTTTATTCTACAGGAGAAAAAAGACATGTAAGCAATGTCATTTGTGTAAAAAATACGATTTAATAAATATTGGCGGTACGGAACACTTAGTATTCAAACGAAAAAATGTAGAAGATCCTACGATTTACATATTTAGATTTGCCAAGAAGATTCAGGAACAAACCAAATACAGAAGGAAATAGACAGAAGTGGAGAAAAAATCTGCAACGTATGCAGTGAAGAGGTCATAGAAGCATTTTTGTGCGCGACATTTACAAACTGTGTACATATTAAATGTTGTTACGTTTCCAGTGGTTCATCCAGTACATCATCAAATATAGAATGCCTCCATTGTAGTACTGAGAAATCCAAAGAAAGGTCTACATCTTATATTGGACAGAAAATGGGAGCTCAAAAAATGACTGAAGCCACAAACAAAAAGTTTAGCAACTTAGAAATTGGTACTTTTGTCACGGTTACTGTTCCCAAGTTTGACAGGGGTCCCTTAGATTCTCGGAACATTTTGGGCAAAATAATTCAAATCAAGAATGGGGTATACAAAATAGGAACTAATGGAGGAATTATAAAAAACTGAAAATCAAGTCATATTATAAAACAGTAATAAACATTTCACAAATTGCCTGGCATTTTACAAAATGCCTGAAACTTTCTAGTCAAATTGTAAACTGACACTTTCGTGTACAATGTGCCCGCTTTTTACAAACTGCCTAGGTATTTTGTAATATGCCCGATTTTACAATATGCCTACGACATATACATATATAAATCGTAAATTAGAAAGATTTTCCGAAAAATTTTTGAAATATTTATTAAGATGCGAAAATAATAGAAAAATTTCGTTTACTGTATTGCAGATAAGAAACTCAAAAAATAAAAGAAAACGCAATAAAAATTCCAAATAAAAAAGGAATGAATTTTGTCGTTGTGTAACATTTTAATTATTAGTTTTTAATATAATTGAAAAAACCTAGAAAAACAAAAGAAACTTGACATTTCCTGACCGTTTTTTTTTTTTAAGAGAAATAAAAACAGAAAACTGAAATTTCTTTTCTTGTTTTTTTTTTTTTATTATTATTCTCTTTACTTTCGTAAGTCCGTAGTTCCTCAAGCGAGAAGATTTGATTTCACGAAAACGTATTTAATTTCGTGTCGAATTTTTTTCCCGTTTTCTTTTCGTCATCTTCGCCTCGACGAAAAAGGGGACTTTTCGAAATTAAATTTCACACCTGCGGATTGACCCGAGGCGCGTGTTCGGCCCATTAAAAATTAGTGACGCTAAATTTCTTCACAAACAGTAATTACTTCTTTTACAATCTTCGCGCGCCCGAAAAAAGTCCACTTACGAATTAACCGCGCCCGCGGGCCCGGCCACCGAGTCTATTTTATTTCGTGATTGATTATAGCGACATCAATCAAAAACGCGCGACGCACGGACGAACGGACGGACGAAACGGCGACGTTATTAATCTCGTAGTCGAACGAGGAAAAAATTTCTACGTGCGACGTATCAGAGAACGATGAATTAAAATCAAATGAAGCGTGACCAATTAGCGATATGTTTATTAGAAATAAATTGCAAATCTTGAAAAAAAAAAACAAATATTGCTTGCGTTTAATGCACGGCGCGCCGTTGACTTAACTTTGCAAAGTATCCTTTGTTGATTATTTTAAACATTTAATTGCGAATCTTAACTGTATACGCATTTAAATTTTAAAATTAAATTCAACGCAAATTGTATTATTATTCGAATTGTATGTATTTTCAAAAATAAAAAAATAAATAAAAATGATTTTGAACCAAAATCCAACCCAATCCAACAAACCCAAATGGGTATTTATAATCAAATAATAACCCCCATCTAAGAAATTAGTCTTAAACAAGAGCTGAAAATGTCCTTTACACCCCGTATATTAAATAAATTGTGACAAGCTAACATAATCCAACCTAACCTAACTTTAACCAACATAAACCAATGTAACACGCAGATTAAAACAAACATAACAGGAAAAAAAGGCTCAGAAACACCTACAATTAAGCAAATATTT
Organism: Lethrus apterus; assembly: GCA_018397195.1. Lineage (NCBI taxonomy): Eukaryota > Metazoa > Arthropoda > Insecta > Coleoptera > Geotrupidae > Lethrus > Lethrus apterus. Next base: position 9,426 of record JAFFZR010007028.1, on the reverse strand, counting down.
ACTTGTTTAATGTTACTTGATGTCGAATATCGAAGAAAAATCCACACGAAATAAACCACTAAAAACAAAAGAAACCCAACTCACCCCAAGCCAGGTCTGTAAACTGCAGGCAAATCCAACAAAAACGAATAAATCGTGTCTATTGAAGCCGAATTAACGAATCACAAATCAATATAAAAGAACAACAAAATAATTTTAAAAAATCAATCAAGCCCAAACCCCAAACAAAATTGCGAACAAAGAATCGACCCCTAGCTGTCAAGTTGACAAAGAAAACAAATTAACCTAACAAACCTGATAAAAACCCAACTGACATGAGATAATTGACATAAACCCATTTTTTTATAAAATAAGATTTAATCGATTAATCTGAATGTTTGTTAAGATTTGATCGAGAAATTTCAAATTAATTTGAATTTTTTGTATTAAAATGATTTTGTTAAGTCGGGTTGGGTTTGTATTTGAAAATGGGTTTGAATTGAAATCGAAATCTGTGGTCTACTTTTAAATACGATTTTTCGGCGATTTTAGTTGGGTTTCCAGTGATATAGGTTATGGTACTTTCAATGATTTCGATTTCTGATTATTTTGAGTTTCAAAAATTTCAACGCTATGTTGAACCTTAAACCCTCGTTAATCTCCTTAGTCCTTTTTAATGAAACAGCCTGTACGTACAATTAGATTAAATACAACTTTTCATAATTGTCAACATTGTATGTCACTTTATCGTCGTAGTGTGCTTCGAAAATGTCTTATAGGCCAGATAAACCCAACTATATCCACATGTACCATGTCCAAAATTTGAGTTTATGTGCCTGTATCTTGGTTATTATTTATAACAAAAAAATGTTTAAAATAGCAAAGTTATGCGGAATTTTATTCTGAATTCACCGATAGTTTTAGAAATAATTTGGCATCGTTGGTTTTCGAGATATTTGGTAAAAACGAAAAACCTTTTTTTACAGCGTTCAAGTACGTTTCTTCTTATTGGATGTTTTGGAAATTTACAATTTGCAATTTTTTATTTTTCAATATTTTTTAATAGAAATCTAAATGTAAATTTTATATTTAGTTAAAATGTTCATAAAATACCCCCCCCCCCAACCAAATCAAAAACCCACTTAATTGACGAAAAATCTTGCCGACTGCTTTCATGAAATTATCGAAATTCTCGTTGCTTTCCTACTTTTTTCAAAATAAAAAAAAACAGAAAACCAGTTAAAGGACAATAACAAATGAAACAGAAATGCAAAATGAAATACATACAAAATATAAGAAAGAAAAACATGTTAATACACATACAGAGAAAAATTAGTAACAAACTTAAACTTAAATTAGCATATTTCATTTTTCATCTTAGCACTTTGGAGAGTCCTTGATGTCCTTAATGCCTCAATTTTTAATTGTTCACAGAACAAAATATAATTTCATTTAAAATAATTGTTCACGCTAATTAATCATTTTTTTACGATTCACCGTCGAAAATCCCCACTTAAAATCGCACGCAATGATCATCATCATCAAATCATATTCATCATTTCGGGTGGTCCGACGTTTTGACGGGGGGGGCACCTGCCTCACACAATTTCAAAGCAATATTTACGGTAATCAGAGCGAATACGATTTTAATTAATTTACAATCGGCGTGTCCGTCGAAACAAGACGAAGAGAACGACGCGGCATCGCCCTTCGAAACGGGCCAATTTCGCACGGAAAAGCGGTGGGCAGCCCGAAAGTACGCGAAATTACGTACTTACGAACGTATGCTAATTTTACTCGAAAATCGTCGAAAATTGCATTTTAATCGCGACCCGCATCAGAAAACAACGGTCGTTCGGTCGGTCGCCCTGAGCGCAGCAGCGTCTTGATACATCGCGAAGATGAAACGGACACGGATTGTAAATTTTGTTCGAATAGATTGGAAAATTGATCGTCGACTGTGTGACTCATCGTCACCTGCTTGAATTTAAAAAACTTATGAAATTACTCGTAAGGAACAACGACGACTTAACCCAGTTTAGATACGCATCTCCATAACGCAAGAAACGTAATTAAAGCACGGACAATTTATGTCGGTTGGTGTATACAAGGTTATTGCTCGTAAATTTTGTCAGAACTCTATATTTTCTTTTCGGCTTTGTCGTTACGTTTTCACGGAATTTCAGATGAGTGGTCGGGGATTAAGACAAACATGCGCTCGTTGTTAGGCGTTTATTTTTAGTCCGTGTGTACGCGGCGACGGCGCTCGTCGACAAGAGACAATGCACAGATTTTTAGTTGCGGACGTTCCAAAGCGTTTTTAATGTTTCCACTTTTGTTATTTTCATATTTTAGGACCGCCATTTTTACATATTTATGTTTCGACTAACGTTAGCTATCACTTGTTAAAATATTGATACCAATTTCAGAATCAACCTGTATATAAATAAAAATGATTTGATACCCATTTCAGAATCATCCTGTATGTAAATGAAAATGACGTGATACCCATTTCAAAAAATCACCCTGTATATAAATGAAAATGACAAATAAAGAAACGACGAAGAAGAAACAAAACATGAACTTTCTAGGAAATAAACAATGAAATTTCTTCAATTTTCATTTCGCAGACGATTTTTGTTTGCGCTGAACACGCCAGTCATTTGTTTTCCTATATGGGACCTATTTTTGAATTTTTATAGATTTTTCTTTTTTGGAATTTCTTCTTTTAATAAAAAGTTTATAACAAGAAACTTCCCACGTATTAAGTAATGTGAACAGACTTCATAAAGGTGGACATATGGCATTAATTCGAGCAAATATGACGTCAAAGAAAACATAAAAAAAAGAACTGAGATTTTTCTAAATTGAAAAAATTGAGAAAATTTAAAAAGACAGAGTGAAGAAAAATACATTTGGAAATATTGAAGATATTTTATATACAGAGTGATTCTGAAATATGTATCAATATTACCTATGTTGAAGGGTGTGCCAGAAAAAAAATGAAAATAACGCCGAATTTTCGCAGTTAAAAGTTCTTCTATAACATTTCATGTTATTCCAGCCAAAGGACGCTATTTGTCAATATGACGACGGGACGATTACAGGACCGTATTTAGAACGGAATGCTCATATAAAAAATGACGATTTCCGAACGTTGAAACTGACGATAGAACTGTCGTTTTTGCGGATTTGGGTTGGGGCTAAGCTCAGCTATCGCCTACTAAAATAGTGGAAACTATTTCAGAACGAACCTGTATACATGAAAATGAGTATATAGGATAATAAAATTCATCTAATTAGAGATGAAAAAGATCAAAATTTTTGATTATTTTGGAAAAAAATTCCTAAGTTGAGTTCCATTTAATTTAGTTGAGTTTCATTTAATTTAGTTGGGTTTCATTTAATTTAGTTGGGTTCGATTTAATTTAGTTTTCAAGTCCATAGGATAATTAAATTCATCTAATTATGGATGAAAAAATTGAAAATTCTTGTTTATTTTGGAAAAGAAATCTTAAAAGTAATGCCCTCAGCTTTCAAAACAAACTTGTTTTCAAATCCATAGGATAATAAAATTCATCTAATTATCGATGAAAAAGATCAAAATTCTTGTTTATTTTGCAAAAAAAATTCCTAACTTGAGTTCCATTTAATTTAGTTGGGTTCCATTTAATTTAGTTGGGTTCGATTTAATTTAGTTGGGTTCCATTTAAATTAGTTTTCAAGTCCATAGGATAATTAAATTCATCTAATTATGGATGAAAAGATTAAAAATTCTTATTTTGGAAAAAAAATCCTAAAAGTAATGCTCTCAGCTTTCAAAAATCTATGCTTTCAAAACAAAGTTGTTTTCAAGTCCGTAGGATAATAAAATTCATCTAATTATGGATGAAAAAGATCAAAATTCTCAATTCTCATAAAAAAATTTCTTCACTTCTTCACTTTAGATTTCGCCGACCATTGTTGTTTGTAGACACAAAACAAACATTAAAATTAGTGCGAAGAAAATATATTGGGAAACAAAGAATTAACTGACACAAAGAAAAACGAAACTATTTTTAAAATGTTTCTTAAAATGTTTTTTCTTAACTGTTCAATATTTCAAACATAAATTTGAGAAAATGTGGCAGTACTGATATCCCTAAAGATTTTACTTTCGTCGAAATCTTTGCACGAAAAAAGTGATATTTTTCCAAAAAAAAAAAACAGTTTGTGAACAATTCCAAGAAAATTTAAAATAACGTGACGTTTAAGGTAATTTCTAAATTTTTTTTTCATCATTTTTAATTTCTAATTACGATGCGATCTGCAAAAAAAAATTTTTGATAATAATAATAATACGGTTTCTCCGTCATTTAAATGATTGCCTTGGGAAATAATTTGTTGTCGACGTCGTCGTATAATAAAAAAAATATATTTATATACTGCAAAATATGGCGCCCGTCTTTATTAGAATGTTGATATATTTACTATGTTGAAGACAAATTACTACATCTTCTTCCCAGACGCCAATTTAGCGACGGCTACCGTAAGAGGGCGCACGCGCGCGCTTCTTACCGCGACCGGACCCGCCTTTGTAACCCAACAAAGGCATCCTCTTTGCGCCGTTATTATTAATCAAAAACTCCCGCCTGACGTGTGCAATATGTTTGGTCGGAATTCTCCTCGCGTTATTAATCCGTTCCTTTGTGCGGACGTTATTAATGCTGATATCTTTTCATATTTGTTCGCATTTGTTACACGTAATTACTGTTGTATATGTACTCGTTTGATATGCACTTCAAGATACATGCACGCATGCGGACGGACACGCTTTAAACCGCGACTTTTGAAGGGTAACAAATGTTCGATGTAATTATCTCACGGGTTGTGATTTATCGGCGGGAGGAACGATAACAACAAAGTTTTATCCTATGCGACTTAGTAAACTATTTTCCAGCAAACTGAATCTGGGATATTGTGGCGGTAGATCGATAATTAAAACGTAACGCGGGTAATTAGCCAATTACTCGACTAGTCGCTATTTAATTACGAATGAAGTTGTTAAACTCGACGGTTTCGCTGGCACTCTTTTTCATGCGCGCGTGTAAATTGAAACTAATTGATATTCAAATGTAATCGTACGACCGTTTTCGCACGAATGTTTAAGTCGCAAGGCGTTGAAAATACAAAAAAAAATATTCAATAAATTTTTTATTATTAATTTTTTTTTTATTTTACTTAACCCTTTCTGTTCTGCCACCTCAACAGGTCGAACCCAATTGCAGAGTGTGGTCTTTGGGTTGCGGCCACGACCGACTTACGGTTGTTAGAAACCATTCCAGCATATGCTGCAAGGATTAGATAAACGTGGAAAACCTAATCAAAATGGTCGGTCGGAAGTGTTGGGTTTTTTTTTTTCTATATTTTCTTAATATTCTGTTTGTTCGTTAACAAAGTATTATAAGTGTCAATTTTTCTTTGTTAGTTACACGAACAGTTGATTTAAACCAGAATATAAAATTATTTTTAAAACTTTGTTTTATGTACATTTTATTGTTTATATTATTCTTATCATTGTTAATAAATCTACTCAATAAAAAGTTTTTAATTTTACGTCAATTAAAGTAAGAAAAAGAACTGGGTTGTAACTTGTCTGTTCTGCAACTTCTGCAACTTTACTGTGTTGATTATTATTAATAATTTTTTCTATTCGTTTTCGTTGTTGATTTTTTATAAATGAGAAAATTAATAATGGAAATACATAATTATACATAATTTTAAAAAAGTCAGACAATTTTTTTCACCGATTAATCAATTAATTAATTCCAGCGCAACACAACTTCTGTAGCGAAGAAACAATTTATATTAAGTTCTCACGTTAAATGGTCTTATGCAGCGCAGTATGTGTGATAATAACGAGCCACACAATGTTATTATTCAAAGTTAAGATAAATTACGTGTGTTTCGTTAGTAGATCCGTTACACGTACAACTCAACGACAGACTGGATAAGCCATCGCTTGGGGTTGGTGTTTTCGATTTTACAAAAATTCCTTTAATTTTTCTCTCTGTCTTTACCTGTAACTATCAAATATTTATACACATTTTTTTCTAAAAAAAAAGAAAAATGTACAGTCTGTTCATGGGAACATTCTACAAATTTTTTATTTAAAGAGATACAAACTTGGTTAAATGGACAAAGTTTAAGTACCTTGCAATAGGCATTTCGCGCAATAAATCATAAAACAAAAGAACATCGTGTTGCTAAAATACAAGCATAACGATTAATTTTTTAAATTGAACACATCCTGTATATTTTTAAGTTGCCTGCTATAATTATTTATAAGACAATAGTTGTCCACATCTTAGCAACGCAATGTTCTTTTGTTTTATAATTTATTGTGCGAAATGCCTATTGCAAGGCACTTTGTCCATTTATTAGTTTATTTCTTTTTAACTAAAAAAGTTAGCTATGAACAATCAATATATACAGTCTGTTCATGGGAACAGACAACAATAAATATTTGATAGTTACAGGTAAAGACAGAGAGAGAAATTAAAGGCAATTTTTGTAAAATCGTCTTATCCAGTCTGTCGCTGAGTTGTACGTGTATCGGATCTACTAAAGAAACACACGTAATTTATCTTAACTTTGAATAATAAAATTGTGTGGCTCGTTATTATCACACATACTGCGCTGCATAAGACCATTTAACGTGAGAACTTAATATAAATTGTTTCTTCGCTACAGAAGTTATATATTTCTAGAATTAGATACCTTCCGAAATGATTGTTATTATTATATTATGTTTAAAGAATGTTTACTTTGTTTTTATTTACCTTGAATTATTATATTTTTGATGTCATTTGTTGTTGACTGTTATTTGTTGTTATTTTCTTAATAATTGTTAAATCTTTAGGATGAAGAAAATAATTTTTTCAACAAGCTAATCGTTTCTTCGAAATCCATTTATTCTTCCCATTTGCAGTTTTCTTCTTTTTCTTCACAATTACAATTTTTTCCAATTTTTTACGAGGTTTTCTTTCGTTTACGTCTTTGGATATTTATAGAGCCAAGTATTCTCATTTGTAAATATTTCTAGATTATTGTTAGAACTTTATTGAGTCAAGCATTGAATTTTTGTATTTGAATTTTATGAATTACATTTATATTCGTTAATAAATTTCTTTGACAACAATTTCAAGAAAATATTTTTAACTTAACGATCAGCGTGTACAGTCAACTAGTCAACTAATAAGGAAATTTTAAGGCAAAATCATTAAAATAAAATTAATCGATCCGAAGACACAGGTAAAAGCGTACCCGTTACACATTTCGAACCACGAGCGCAAGTCAAACATAATACACTCACGGTTGACTAATGCTTACAGGTGTATCGGGGCCGAGTTTGTGATATTTTTTTGGCGTGTGTAGAAATACCCGAATTTGACAGTTCGTTTAATTGGTAATTAAGCGACGTCTCGAGCAGGTGGCGGCGCGCTCCTCTGGGGCACCTGAGGGGCGTATCAGCTTGCGCCCCCGGCAGGTGTCCCATATAACCAGATCTCGTCAATTCCGACGTATCTTATTGTGTTCATTCATGTCTAATCGCTTAAACGTTTTGTAATGATTGCGTAATGCGTCAAATTGCACTTAAGTCCCCGTCCGTCGCGTCGTTAGAAACGCCCGTCTAATCTAAAGTGCTTTCGCGACTTCAACCGATCGACTTCGATATCGATATTATCGCAATTCATGAATTAAAAATCCATTTTATAAATTCGTCAAATTTTTGGTTTTTTGTTTGTTTCGATGATAAATCGCCGCCGCGGACAGTAACGGTAAATTACGACCCTGAGGCATTTCTCTTACGTCGGACGGAGAATTGCAAATATGTATGGAATATTGTAAGTGGGCAGCGGTGAAGTATAAGGCACAAGGCGGCCGTACGTTACCGCGTATCGCGGCATCTCCCTTAAGCAAGGGTCGTCCGATTTCAATTACTAATTGGACAAGCATTCAAGTGTTCTGTCCCGTGCATGTTTATGCCATCTGATCGTCGGCCAACCGCACTGACCGCTACCGCAAAGCGTTACCCAACCATTGTGGGAGTTTCATCCGTCTTTAGATGTTACTTGTCGCACTAAGTTGACGTAAATTTCATGTCAAAACTTGCCTCTATGGTTCGAAAAAGAAAGAAAATTTATTTTTAAACATTTTTGTATCTCTTTATTAAAATAAAAAATTTGAAATGTGATACAAATATATTTATTACGACACTAATATGCAAAACATTTAAAAATATATTTCGGTAATTTTTTCAAATAACAAATTTATGTTTATTTATATATTTTACTATGGCAACATTAAAAAAAAGTGTACTATACATTTGTACGATCAATTAGATCAATCGGTTATAAACAATTTCAAGGGCTACTTGATAAAAAAACTTGTCGATAAATTTTACAAACAAACTTTATTCTACACGTTACAGACATTATTGAAAAAAAAAATTAATCAAAGAGCTGAACATGAATCAAATTTTTTTATTGCTCTCGTTTTCGTTTTTTTTTGTGTTTTTGCTTTTTTTGTATAATTTGATCAATAAATATCATCATTATTATAAATATAAAAAACAACGTATTTTTAATCAAAATATTAATCAATCTTGAAAATTGACTAAACGTTGACAAATTCGGACATGAAGGTTGGTTGCATTGATTTTTTTTATTGGATTAGATTGGATAAACTAAACATCTGAACTAAAATCAGTACTATTTTCCAATTAAATTGAATATCGAATAAATTCAACAACAATTGAGATTGAGTTGGATGAAAGACTGAATTTCATCCAACTCAACATCAATTGTTGTTGAATTTATTCGATACTATTAGGATCGGTTGGATTTATTTTATATTTGAGCCATTTTTGTGTTTACGTGAGTGTCAAGTTTTTATCTTTTATTTTACGTTGGATTTGGATGAGTTAGGTTGGATTATTCGAACGTTGTTGGGCTGGATTTGATTGGTTATGTTGTATTTTTTAATCAAGTTTTTTAAAAAATTGCGTCAATTGCGTTTTTAGGTTTTTAGGTTTGTTAGGTTGATTTTTTGTCTATATATATACGTGCGATTCTAAAGTATCCCCCCCCCCATGATAACTTTTGAACGGCTAGAGCTATCGCTATGAGAAAAAACAGGTCGATTTTTAATTTTTACGTGCAAAATGCTGGTGTTGTCAAAAATTCAATTCCGCTTCCGGTCAAACCGGAAGCGATGTCAACATTCTTATTTTAAATGGAATACCTTGCATATTGCGTTTTTGGAAAGGCGACGGAAAGACGAATCCAACGATACCGCATATGTTTAACTTTAATTTGAAAAGTAGCAAGATAGGCAGCAATAACTTTTCTGTAATATGTTACTTTTTTTAAGTAAAATTGGCCAGAAGTTCGTAATAAAAATTTG
>JAFFZR010007027.1:0-13694 GCA_018397195.1 Lethrus apterus | reverse complement strand
TTATTGCATTTTTCTTCAGCAAGATTTGGATCCACGTCAGAAATGACGACTGACGTGTCATCGGCGTACATGGTAAACCAGGCATTGTGATGGTCAGAAAGTTGGTCAATATTGTTGATATACAACAAAAATAGTACCGGGCCCAGTACAGAACCCTGTGGTACCCCAAGGTTCACACTGGGGTACATTACAAATGTTATTCTCTGATTTAGATTCTATTGTTTACCTAGAATTGTCAAACTTTATTTTTCTTCTCATATTCTTTATTCTCTTCTTTGTAATCGTCTTGCTTATAAGTTTAACGAAGTCTTTGACCGCTTGCTGTTTCCTTTTCCGTTTTTAACAGCGTTTCCTTTCAAGAGCTTCACGAGTCCACCACAACCCTGGTCAAGTCCACACTTTAAGTCAAGTTTTTGACAAAATACACCTCCGTAGACTAACGTTAGTTTCTGGGCGACTTTGCCCTACGTCAGTACGGCTGCTGGGAGCGAACAATGCATATCAATTCATTGAGGTTATCGCCTCGTCGGTAATGATGTTATGAAACTGATGTTACAGCTCCACCTTTCGTGAAAACCATAACAGCGAATGAAAAATTTTACATCAACAACCGACAGTCCTGTCAATGCACAGACTTAAAGTTGACGCTGTAGAAAACCTGAGAAACAAATGCCAGCCATCTGCTTCCACTTTTTTATTCCCACACTCCTTAAGTCCTTCTCCACTTCCTGCAGCCATTTAGATCGGGGTCTACCTCGTGTTTTCTTGCCTTCTGGGTCTCATTCTAAAATTGTTGATAACATAATCTAAGTGCTTACGTTTAATGAAGGATAATACCGCCCACATTATCTAATAATTGTAGTTTTCTCTAAAGTAAGTCTGGATATGTAACAAATGAAAGTACTTCATAAGAATCTACAATTTACTTACGGTGTATTTTCTTGACAGCAAAACTTAAAAAACTCTAAAAACAATATAAATAACAATAAACAAATATAACTTTTGTTAATGTCCCTGTACTTATTGAGAACCAGTAGCGGGCGGCGGCGTTTTGAATGATTACTCTTTTCTATTTCATTACTGGACGGCAATACCCGCCCTTCCCCTACGAAAACGTTTATTTGTTATAATTTATAATATCTAAGTATATCTAAGGGTTTTTATAGCTATAACTGTTTTTATAATAATAACTGAAATCCATATAAAATAGTTTCCAATACGCCGATGGCGATTAAACATATCCAAATATTATTTAGATTTATTTAATTTATTATGGAAATTTACAAAGTGGTTAACAACATCAATCGTCCGATAAAAGAACATTTCTGTGTACTTAAAATGTTGATTAAACTGAATTAATGCCAATTGTGTTATAGGCCACTGAAGTTCATTCCAATGAAATGGAATAGATAAATGACTTATTAACGGTGTATTCATAAATCCCAAATTTAATTTTTATATGGAAATTTCCAAATAACTTTATTTCTTACATCGAGTATTTCGAGTTTATTTTTTACCTCATAACTCATAACAGATAAATAAATGGTTTTAATTTAATTAAAACATTAGATTGATCAATATTTTCTTCATGTTGTTGATGATAAAATAATTAAATTTGAAAAACCTGGCGATAGAAGAAATAAAAAACGCAACGTAATGAAATAATAAGAAGTAATTTATAGTTATTTGTTAATTTATATATTGAGATATGAACAATACAACTAAAAATATATAGAAAAATAGACAAAACAATTAGGAAAGATTACATTTCGAAACAAATATCTTATATCTGACTTTGGAAACAAATAAATATTTCAAAACTTCTGCAGGTTTATAATTATTTATCTAGGAGATTAGGAGATTATTTTCTACCTGTATGATTAAACAATATTTCCGTTTAATTATGAATATAAGCAAGTATATAGACATTATTAGATATGTAATTATTAATTATATAGGATAGGTAATTGAATACAGAATTATATTAATAAATCTATTAAGATTAAATATATCAAATGATACATCAAATTAAAGCTAGGTTTTACCTGAGCTAGAAATCAAAATAAAAAATTATCGTAATTTGTCGGGCGTAAATTTCTAGAAGAGAATAAGACAATAAACACATCCGGATCCGGATATGAATTTTGCACCCATAATTATGGATATTTATTTATTGTATTTATAAAATTTTATTGTTATATATTATTATTAACCGATCCGCCTAACGTTGTTCTGCCCAAAAATAATTATACACATTTTCGTAAATATTTCGACTCCACCTACGGGGTCAAAAAAAAAGAGATAAACTTATCGGAGCACCAAACGAACATGTGTGAATATGGCTTCGGTACTTCAATTGTTTTAAGCGTGGTTCGTAAATACCTCGACTCCAGCGCCACCTACCGGGTCAAAAAAAAAGATACATTTATCGGAGCACCAAACAAACATATGGTGTAAATGTGGCTCCGATACGTCCAGTGGTTTAGGCGTGATTCGTAAATATGTAGACTCCAGCGCCACCTACTGGGTAAAAAAAAAGATAAACTTATCGGAGCACCAAACGAACATATGGTGTGAATATGGCTTCGATAAACTTATCGAAGCACCAAACGAAAATATGGTGTGAATATGGTCGTCGATACGTCCAGATTATTATGGCACTAAACCCCTCTAGAAGATAAGCCACCTAACGTTTCTCTAGATCTATTACGTGTTGGGAGATCAATCCCCTTTTCCGTTTATATCGCTGCACGCACTTCTCTCCGCAGCTCTCTATCCTTCGCCCTTACTTTCCAGCTGCTGATTCCGGTTGTGTTTAAATCTTACTCCACTTCTTGTAGCCATGTGCTTCTCGGATTTCCACGCCTCCTTCTTCTGCCCATATTCCATTCCAAAACCGCATATAATACTGAGCCTGTCCCTGTTAACCATCATATGTGACCCAACAATTTTGCTCACTGTTGTTTAATCTTCCTTATTATATCGTCCCCTATTCCTTGTAAAATTTCATGACTAGTTCTTCTTCTCTATTCAATATCATTTAGTCTCTTTAGGCCTAGTATCATTTTCACTATTTTCTTTTCTATTATTCTTAGGTCTTCCTCTTGCTTGTGATAATTCTTTCACCCACATTTGCTCCTCTATATGATCTTACATCTAGTATTGAAGATTCTTCTCCTTGTTATTAGCACGTGTCGATTTGAATGGTCCGGAGCTATTCAGGTTACCTTATGCCATTTTTTGTGTTTAAACTTAGTGCTATTGATTATCTTGTTGCTAAATTGTAAAGTCTTTGCCCACCGTTGTTTGTCTTCTCGTGAATTGTGTGTTTTTTTGACATCTTCTCCATAAATCTTTCTTTTCCTGTTTAGACGTTAAAATCTCTCATTATCAATGTCGTGTCCTCTTCTATTAAGTCATAGAATTTTTCTTTGTCCTCCACTGCTGATGTTTCTGTAGGCCCATATATGTTTACTATTAATAAATTATTAGTGTCAATTTCTTGGTTGAAAAAAAAAAAATTTTTAATAAATTGAAATGCTTGGCCTGAAGCTCAGGTATGCCATTCTTTCGCCGATACTTTTTCATTCATTTTCCTATTAGTATGAATCATACTCCATGTTGTTGTTTTTCTGAGCCAAAATATTAAAAAAAAAAAGAAAAACGAAATATTCTGTCTCTAAGTTATTGCGTGGCATTATTTAATTTTTTTTTTTAATTTTAATTTCGATTTGGACTTAAACTTTGATTTGAATTTGAATTTAATTTAAACACTTTTTTTTCAGATACAAGCATGCTGCGAACTGTTCATATATTAGCGTTGGTGTATGTATCAGTCTATGGAGATTCATGTCGCGGTATTTGTAAATATGGTACTGAATTTGGTATGAAAAGTCTTGACTGCTTCAATAGAGATTTGAAACAAATACCACGATGTTTTAAAAGCGATATTGAGGTGTGTATAATTATTTATAAAATAGTAATGTATATAAATATATTTTCAGGTAGTTGATTTATCATACAATAGAATAAGAAAAATTTCAAAAGACGACTTGAGTAATTATCCTAACATAAAATTTTTATACTTGTCGGAAAATATGATAACGGAAATAGAAGAAGAAGCCGTAGAAGATAAAACATACCTACAATCTTTAGATCTTTCTTACAACTCATTTACTACCATACCGACAGTAATATTTCAGTTGCCATCTTTAAGAAGTTTATATTTAAGTCAAAATCAAAACATAAATATAGTTGAGGAAATTGAAAATTCCAGACCAATTACGAGTCCTTTGAGTTATTTGGATATAGGTTTTAATGCAATAAAGAGACTACCCAAATTAGGAATATTAACAAGTTTGATCAAATATAACATATCTGGAAATTATAACGTCAAAATGTCAGTAGACGACTTTGCTGGTCTTTGCAATTTAGAAATATTGATTAATAATAACTTTACTGCTATATTTGACGACCCATGCGATTGCTGGAATCTTCAAAACTGGCTAATGAAAAGAAAAGTAAGATTTGCAACAATAGAATGTGAGGAAAAAGGTACAAAATTACTACTACAACTAATAACAACTAATAAAAACAGACATTTAATCATACACATTTAGCAAATGTTCATTTTTCAATTCTTATTAAAGTCATCGGTCATCATTATAAAATTATAATTGAAAAAATGCTGGATTTCAATCTTCATTTCCATATCATTTATAAAAATCCATTGCCATGCTGTAAGAGAAATTTTTGGTTAGCTAGTCATTAACAATTTCTCTATGATTGTACTTGTTCCTACATAAGAATATTTATATCGATTGCATTATTATTTCATACACCATATCATCTAGGCTCACATACTTTGATGTTATACTAAAAATTGTTTAATGCGGAAAATACTAATACGGAAGTAAATAAATCTTGCCTAATCTAATAGTAATCTCTACCCCAACAACTAATGAACCAATCAATCTCGTTTACCAGATTTACCTATATATTTCATTGTTCCTCGCATTATAAGATTATTCCGTGTGGAGGAAACGTGCAAGTACAGTGCGCGTCAAAACGCATAAATTCATTTATAGCTAACATAGAGGTTTTACAGAAAAATCCTTCGAGGGATATAGCGATTTTGTAAAAAAGTCATTATGTGACGGTAAAAATTTTCTTTTGCGACTTCATTTTCATGGCCTACTGGGTTTCACCTTTTTTTTTTTTTAATGGCAACCCCCATTTTTTATGACATTTTCGAGTAGATCAAAAAGTTCTCTTTTTGACAATATTGCTGTAGGGGTTTTATAACAAAATTTAAAAAAATATTTGCCCCCATCATGATAAATCATAAGTGTTCGAAATGGCCACCGATCATCTCTTGGCAGTAGGCAAGACGATAGACAAATTCTTGTCGGACATTGTGCAGGACAGCAGGTGTTATTGCCCTAATTTCTCTTCTACGCTCTTTTAGATCATCTAAATTTTGAGGACGATTTCGATACACTTTGCTTTTTAAATATCCCCACAAAAAAGTAGTCTAATGGTGTGAGATCTGGTGACCTAGGGTTCCACTATTTAGCTCCCGGTCTATCAATCCATCTGTTTGGAAAAATTTCATGTAGGTATGCCCGTACATTGGTAGCATAATGCGGGGGAGCGCCGTCTTGTTGAAACCAAATCTCAATATTGGGTAAACCTGGTTCCAAGTTATTAGAGAATAATTCGAATAAAGTGGGAATGAGAGTGTTTCGAAGAAAGCCTAGGTAAATGTCACCAGTAAGATTACCATCGAAGAAATAAGGCCCAACAATGTGATCACCAATAATTCCTGCCCATACATTAAGTTTTTGCGAGTGTTGAGAATGACCTTCTTGCATCCAATGTGGATTATTTCTTGCCCAGTAACGACAGCTTTGTCTATTAACTGTTCCGTTGAGATAAAATGTATCGTCATCTGAGAATAAAAGTTTTTCTACGAATTCTGAATGTTCCTGGTAAAAATGTTCATCATATTTTAACAAAATTCCGTCCGTCGATCAGGATCGTCCTCTGACAATTCTTGAACCAACTGAATCTTGTAAGGATGATACTTTTCACGTCTTAAAAGTCTTAGGACAGATGATTGACTAATATCATAATTCAGGCCAAGCTCGTTAGACGAAAAATGAGGATTAACCTCCAGTTCCCAGAGGATCGACAGGCTTGTTTCGTCGTCGGCAGCTTTTCTCCGTCCAGATTTTGTTGCATCTTTCACAGACCCCGTCTCCCTAAACTTTTTTTCAATTCTGCTCACAGTCGATTGTGTTATCGGGGGCCGTTGTGATTCTTGATTAAAAAGAGCACAAACTTGTTGCTGGGTTCTTACACGATCTCCGTACCCAATCACCATCAAAATTTCGATACGTTCTGTTTCGCTCAAACGCATGATGATTTGATGTGAATTTAAACTTTTCATCAACATGTTATGTTGTCAAAAAGAGAGCTTTTTGATCTACCCGAAAATGTCATAAAAAAGGGGGTTGTCATTTAAAGAAAAAAAAGTGAAACCCAGTATGCCATGAAAATGAATTCGCAAAAGGAAATTTTTACCGTCACATAATGACTTTTTTACAAAATCGCTATGCCCCTTGAAGGATTTTTCTATAAACCTCTATGTTAGCTATAAATGAATTTATGCGTTACTTTTGACGCGTACTGTATAGTCCCTACCTTTGTAATTGTATATTAGAGGAAGGAGTCGTATTCACTGCAATAACTAGTGCCCACGATAACATAAGAGTGGAATCTCAGTTGTTTCCTCAGGTCAGATATCTACGGCGTAATGTTAAGACAATCTACGAGTTTCTATAAAGTAGAACATGTAATATGTTATATAAGTTTATACACACAATATATGATAAACCCCAGCTGCCGCAGGTAACGCCTAATCACCCGTTCTTCGCGCAGTTGTGGAAGTAATTTTTTTTTTCTTATTTCCACGACTGTCTCCTATGTCTTTCGCTTGCTTTACACTCGCACAACTGGGTTCGTAAATTTGAAGTGCAAACCTGTTAAAATGTGTAAATACGAACTGTACAATATATTTTATTTTTTTAGATTGTCCATACAAAATTCCTGATGAAAATTTAGAAATGTTCAATAGATGTAAAGAAATGCACGAAGAAATGGTTGCAAAATCACGAATATACAGTATAGTTATTCCTAGCGTGTGCGTAGTTGCAGTAGTTTTGATTGGTGGTACATACTTTTTTATAAGACGTAGAAGGCAAAAGAAAAGGGATAACAAGAAAACTTACATAAACGACGAAACTAAGTTCTTGGGTGATAATTAATTTATTTTGTGTATTATTAATATTATGTAGATATTATTATTGTAGTATTGTGCATATATTTATATAAATAAATTTAGAAACTCATTATTTTTTATTGTAAGGCCATGAAATCCACATTAAATTAATCAACTAACGACTTTTCACTAAAATGTAACAAATATATTTATATTCGAAAATCAATTTAAAATTAAATTCGTATTGTAATGAATTTACAAATGTTGCGAATAATATTCATTAAAGACGGAAGACGAAATCAAGCAAACGGATTTTCATAAATTGGTGACGGGCAACGGCTATTTATACGAAATATTAGTGTGGCTTTCTTCTCATAGATGGCGCATCATTTTATTCAATTTGGAAACCATCGTTGTGTGAAAGCATGCAGAATCGAATTATGCTACGAGGCAATGTGGTATAGAATGACATTTTTTTCTACTCGCGCCTTCATACCGTGTAAGAACGGACCTAAATTTTAAAAGCAGAATTTATAATTTATTTTATAATTTAGAATTTATCGCTGTTATTTGGTCGAGAGTTACACGGATGAATAATTTTCTCCATCAAATTATATTTCATGCGCACGTACAGGTGGGCAAATTTCGATGTTTTCATAGGGAATTTCGATAACCATAAGAGATACAAAAAAATTATCCTAACATCCTCGATCGCTTTTTTGGAGAAAAATTTAATGGTAAAAACCAAAGTTGGCTATCGTCTTTTGTTTTCGAGTTATGCGCAAAAAATCGATTTTTTCAGTTTTCGTTTTATGGCTATATCTTGCTTATTTGGAAAAATGAATGAAAATGTCCACGTTCTTTAGGCACTTTTTTGATAAGAATTCGAGTTGTAACATAAAGTTGTAATTTTTTATATGGAACTCTTAGTTCTCTTTTCAACAATATACAGTGTGATCGAAAAAAAGGTTAGTCAAAGTAAGCCATGAACAAAAATTGGCATGCCTTTACTTAAACCACTATTTATTTCATAATGTCAAACTGACGTTTGTCAAAAATGTTGTCCAAACAAATCAAAGCTTAATAGGAAAATGCTCCTGAAATTATTCATTAAAGACAACGTAAGAATATTGCCATTCGCCGTTTTCTGTTTCATTACCATTTCTGAAATGGGATTCTAAAAGAAAAGCTTTGATTTGTTTGATAACATTTTTGACAAATAGTGGTTTAAGTAAAGACATGCAGATTTTTGTTCATGGCTTACTTCGACTAATTTTTTTTTCGATCACACGATGTTCATTTTCGCGTAATAGACGAATAAAGTTTGATATACTACAATGTTTTATTCCGAGTAATAATAATTCTGAAGCTGCAAGTTAAAAATAAACGCCAATGCATTTCTTTCTTTGGGGACACATTAAAGACATTTTTTCCCTTTCTTCCCTCTCACCACTTGTCCATAGCTCGGGGAACTTATCTGGACTGAGGGGGAGGGGTTTGATTATGGCCACGACCGTCTTACAGATGTTGAAGCCTATTCCAGCACATACTTCAAGGATTAGGGAAACGTGGAAAACCTAATCAGAATAGTCGGTTGGAAGGCCAATTGAAAGTCACAAACGTTGAAAATTTATAACTGTGATTACGATGTCCGCCACTAAGACTTGAACCCTGGACCATGAGGTTAGTTACTAGCCTACTCACTAAGCCACTAGACCAGCAATCCCATAATATAACCCCATTTAAAAATAATAATAATAATAATATGAACGAACTAAGAGCAAATGTTATATAGTGTGTTAATTCTGTATCAACGTCAGTTCGGAGTGTTTCAAAGCGATATCAATTGTGTGTTGTCAATTTGAATATTAAATGTAAATCTGACCTTGAAAAGTATGAATTTTTGAAAAATCTGTATGAAAATTAAAAATTGTCCATACATGTTATATATTGTTGAAAAGGGAAGAAAATTATCTTTTTATTTAAGCCAAAGCCAACTATGAGTTCCATATAAAAAATTATAACTTTATGTCACAACTCGAATTTGGAGAACTTTTTCAAAAAACTAACAACGCCACTGCATTCTTATCAAAAAAGTGCCTCAAGAACGTGGACATTATTCTCCTTCATTTTTCCAAATAAGCAAGATATAGCCATAAAACTAAAACTGAAAAAATGGAATTTTTGCGCATAACTCGAAAACAAAAGACGATAGCCAACTTTAGTTTTCACCATTGAATTTTTCTCCAAAAAAGCGATCGAGGATGGTAGGATAATTTTTTTGTATCTCTTTTGGTTATCGAAATTCCCTATGAAAACATCGAAATTTGCTTACTCTGTACATTCCCATTTGCAACAATATATTAGAAATAAAAAAATTATTTTAGTTACAAAATAAAATAAACTACAGATTATGTAATTTCCATGTCGTCGAAGGAATACGGAATCGATAAGAATTAGAAAGGCATAAAGACACAAATAATGTTCTTTTGTACAAAATATAATTTTATTCAACATAAACTTAATTAAGGATTCGCTTGCTCAATTAATAATGTTACCGGTATAAAATTACATACGTAAAAACATCGATATTGTACCAGGGATGGGAAACTAGTGTTATTAAAATATTTTAGTCATAATGTTAAAAATTAAATTTTATAATAATAAATCATGATAGGTGTACCTCGCTTTAAGGCGCTTCACTGATATGACGCTATTCAATTATATTCATATTTATTATTATCAGCGCTTTCTTTGCTGTTAGTTTTTGATCAATTTGTTTAAAAAAAAGAGCTTCTTTTCATCTGTTAAACCGATATAAGTCTATTTATGTAAATGTAAAAATTAAGGTGCTGAATGAGATATAATATCAAATACAAGGAATTACGATAAGGATTGCATAAGTAGCGGGTAAAGTATGGTCTATATATCACAAATTCTCAGAGTTTGTGAAATATAGACCATACTTTATCCGCTACTTATGCAATCCTTAAACATGAACTCGCACCGAGTCTTCATTGACAATTTGGAATTACGATAGTTTAAAAGACAAAACCCCTGAACGTTTTATTAATAAAAACTATTAAAACAACATATGTCTACTTAGTTATCATTAAAAAAAAAACCTTAAAAGGATATAAGTTTTGAGCGCATTTTCAGTAGCGATTTAGAAAAGTATGTTGACATATTCGGATATTCCCTTGATGAATGCGAATAATAATTTTTAGAAGCAAAACCTATTTTCAAAGATAATGTTCCTATTTTTAAAGTAATACGTTTATTGACCTATTTAACTACCTAAGCGATATTTCCTTTTAAGCGCAGTAACGCGAAAGCCAAACGTAATACAAATAAACTTAGGACCTTTTTACCGTTTTTGTTTTGCATAACCTGTTTGATTAAAAGGAAATAAGTCAAGCAATTTATGAAAAATACTGATTTGTCAATAATATTGTGTCATCAGATTTTACAGTATGTTCCATTCATTAATTTGGATCCTCTGTGCAGACAAAATAATATTACTAAATTTTGACGCGCCATTTCCCATAATTCTCTAAAATGTACTTAAGCCCTTTTAAGCGCCAACCACAGAAATGATAGTAGAAATATGTTTTTAGGTTTTTATATGACCAAGGTATGCCTGTGTTTTAATAACTGATAATACAAATTTAAGAAACAGTAGAAATATTACTATGCAAACACGTTCTGAAATGCATCACTAAAGTTACATAAATCAAAAGAACAGTACGTTATATATATTAAAGAAATATGTACGTTACGTATAAAGCGTTATTAATAATTTACAAAAATAAAAGTAAGAAAACATGATACGAAGGTGATATAATAAAGTGACAAACTAAATGTTACCTAAATTTATCATATGTAAATTTAGGTACGTGTTGAATTAATTATGTAATGCCTCTTAAAACTTTAACAATTTAACAAAAATTTGTAACCTGACGGGAATGATGTAACATTACAAATAATGTATTTTACAATATAGAATTTATTAACCCATCAACCAGTGCCGTGCGTTAGTATTTTGGCGCCTGGAGCAGACATCGTTATAAATAACATCATGCACATAAGAAACAAATAGCAAAATATCTAGCCTCTGGTTTGAGGGCGCCGGGAGCGACCGCTCCATTGTTCCATGCCACCGCACGGCCCTGCCATCAACATATCAAATCTTATTATTCTATAGTACGCTGATAAAGTATGGAGCTGAAGGCATAAGTTTTAACCTAACCAAACTTTTTCCCTCCCACCACTTTCTAATCCGCACTCACTTATCTGAACATGCTTTGCAGATGATCACCAGACCCACATAAAACTCATTTAATTAAATAAGTGAGGTGAGAATCTCTGAGATTTCACGTAAATAGAAAGCAGCATTCATCAGAACACTATAGAAATGAAGTTTATTTTCACTTGAATGAAAACCAAATTCTTATTAAACTGATGAGGTCAAAAAAAAAAATTGATATGTAGATAGGTTTAACAAAATAAAAAAAAGGATTGAACATATAGAAACAATTCCTATTAACACGTCGCCACCATTTAGAGGCTGTTTTGAAAAAACTATATAAATTTATTATCATTAATGGATAATCCATCCCTGATCATAAGTAAGAGGTTTACAGTTCATCTTTTTCATCAAGAACGACATCAGAAAGATCAATATCTTCTTCTGGTGGAAGCTCTCCATCATTGCCATCCCAAGCATCAGTCTTAACAATTTTTGGAAGTTCGGCACCTTTCACAGGTGCAGTATTTCCTCTTCCGTATGATAAATCTCTATAAATAATACATATATGTGAAATAAAATTGCTTACACAAAATAATTATCTCTAACATATTAAAAAATAAATTATCAATATTTCAAAAGATGTTTTCTTATTTTATGAAATTAATCACTTCTTCTTTATTTAGTTAAAATGACAAATAAAACTTACCGAAGAAATTCATTAATACCAGCTTTCGAAAATGATCCTCGTAATATAGAATACTTCATTTTTTTGGCATTCACTACTGCCATGGCGGGGTAACCAAATCCACCAATATCCAAAGCATTTTCAATATCAGGTTGGGCTCCAGCCTCAACCCAAACCCAACTGAAAGAAGACACAAAATTGTTTCAATCATTCAATCGTTTATATTTAACTGTTGTAAAAAAGGGATTACTTACCCCCACATTTTTTGTTTGTATTTTTCTCCCATCTCTTTCAGTAGATCCAAGTAGTCATTTCGACAAACTGATTGGCAGTCTAAGATATGTGGTAAAACAACAATTACACAAAGTGGTTTTTGATCACATGCAACTTTAAACGAATCATCATCTATAACCTAGAACAAATTCGTATATTTAATAATTAATTTATTTCGATATTTCATCGTTGTTGATTACCTGGATAATTTCTGGTGCAGGGATGTTTTGTGCAACTTTTTCCAAAGCCCAGTTAATAATATCATTAGCAGTACGTCCTCCATCATAGTTTGAAACAGAGTCTGCATCTTTCTTTCCAAATCCAAAGAATTTTATTGTTGGATATCCCTGAATGCCGTACTGTGAAGCTTTGCTTGTATGAACAGTTGCATCCAATGCTCCCAGTTTTACCTTAAAAGTTTTGTTATTCAGTAAACTCATATTATAAAATTTAACAAAAGCCTTATGCTTTTCAGTTTGTCACGTGTCATTTTTCAATTGGTTTTTTTTATAGAAACATGAAGAAAACAAATAACATACGGTTTGTTTTGTAGGTATCACGAACAGATTTAAAGGATAGAATTTTTACTGATATGTTGTATAAAATGTTTTTAAATATTTTGTTGAAAAAGGAATGAATTTATTTCAAAATGTTTTTCATTATACATATAAAAAAAATACCGAAACAATCAATTGGTATATGGCGTTTAACTATAGTTAGAAAAGATACAATGACAGGCATAAATGTTGCAACATATGGGGAATTTTTTTATTATTGAAATAAGGTAAAATTCGTTTTGGGGGATAGATTCAGCATGTCCACAAACCCAAAAATTCGTTTAGTCACATGTCACGTGACCACTAGTATGGCGGGTAATTTTAAAAATATGCTACTAATCTGCAAAAAGTGAGGTTAGATGACATGATATCCCAAACAGTTATTTGAAAAAGTTGTTTGGAATTCAATTCTGAATGTATGTGCAAATTTTTATAAACATATTTAAAAAAAATTAAAAACTACATTTTTAGTGTCAAATTCTTGGTTGATAGAATACTTATCTTTTTTTTTTTTTCTTTTCTTGAGTGTGCAACCAATTAAAACGCAAGTTGTGTAATAAAATATATTTATTACGACACACAATATTAAAAAATATAAAGATGTGTTTCGCAATCTTCTTCGGGTCAGCAATAACTGGAGTATATAGA
>JAFFZR010007026.1:0-13755 GCA_018397195.1 Lethrus apterus | reverse complement strand
TTCCATTTAAAATAACAAAGTTGGTATGCACTTCCGGTACAACCGGAAGTGATACGAGAGCGCCAATAATTTAGAATAAGAGATCAGTTGGTGTAGCTTATAATTCCAAGTTATTAGAGTCGATATATTTCTGGAACACGGAAAAGTTCTAACGAACCACTTTCGTGAATGACCCTGTATAAATGAACTTCGCCTTACAGTTTCTTTTCTTTATTATGTTCTATTTTTTTACACCTATATTATTTTTAATGGGAAATAAAGATTATTATTAATTTTGTGTACAAAATTCTTTGTGCATTAATACTTCGACAGTTAAGATTAAGACCAACAGCAAGAGTGGGTTTTCATCGTATTGACAGTTTTTCGTGTATTTTGTGAGCGTTTGAAAGAGAATTTTTGAAATGCATTTTTCACTTTAATTTTACGTTGACATTTTGACAGTTGTCGTCGCGGTTTTCTTTTCTTTTCGTTCGTCTTTAAAAACATGTATTTCTACACATTTGGTATTTTTGCCAAGTTTGACAACAGTTTTTAACTTCTAACTTCTTTGTCATTTTCGTTGAGTTTTGATTCGATACTTTGTTGTTTTTGTTGTTCGACATTGTATAACGTTGGCAATACTTTAACAGTCTTTTTGTGTGTGTGTGCCTCAGTTTCTCGGTTTTGGGTCCAAAATTTCGTAATTTAAATCGCGTTCGTTTAGTTTCGTTCTCACGATCGACCTCAACGTCATTTCACAGAAATTCGTGATTTAAATATTTCACGGCAATTAAGGCATCCGATCCGAAGTAATCGTCGCCTTCAAAGTCGATCGCGTCGCGGAATCTCGACCGACAACTCGCAATCTTAATGAGGACGCAATAAACGTTGCACTTTACACACACACATACACACACAAGCACACTTAAAGTTGATATAAAGAGACGACGTAATGAAAACAAGCGATAAGCAAAAAAAAAACGATAATCGGGTAATAAGTTTAATCCTTATTCAGAGATAATAAACTTAAAAATGTCTTTGTCGGATGGCCTTTTTGCGGCGGCGTGTTTTGTACGTCGCCTTTGCGTTCGCGCCGATTTGATAACGATGCGTCGTTTCGCGCCGCCGCATCTGATCGGTCCCGCGAAAAAATGCCGACGAGCGGACAGGCGAATTCGTTGAAATTGGCGATAAGATGCGTTTTATTGCACATCTTTTACAAATGCCTACGCCACTGGTTGCCTTTCTTCGCAACATAACGTAAATTACCTTGCACTGTAATCACACAAAAAAATTACAATTTTAAAACTATTAAATAACGTGTTCCATTTTTTTGCCATAGAAAAATTGTTGATAAATTCTGCCCGAAATGGAACGAGATTTTTGGAAAAATATAAATCTTGACCTGTATCCCCCTGTATCTACGGCACTGGTAGCAATTTCGTCACCTAGCAATACACAGACAAGATATCATAAAAAAATCATATTTGTGATCCAAGTCTTCGAGGCTGAAACTGCCTGTATACAGGATGAGTTTTTTCGGATGTTTAGTATGGGGACCTCGGAAACTAGCGGAGATAGATAGACAATTAAATGGGGAAAGAATTCCAGTTTTACGAGCTCAATTTTATGAGGTTTTTGTTTCTGGGAAAAATGCATGGCTAACTAGATATCTTGGAAAAATAATTTTTGTGTTATTTTGTTCGATGCCTATGGCTCTGTTATTATTGACTTTAGAAAAAAATGTGTAAAAGAAAAAGTTGTAGGTAATTACGTGCTTAATAATACTGTGCGGAATTTTTTATTTAAGCTATAATTTCCGAGTTATTTATGACACAAACTTGTGTTTTTTCTTATGGAAACCATAGTCGGCCATGACTTTATAAAAAAGGCCTTTTTTCAACGATTCTGTTGATATATCACTCGACCTAGTTATTTTTATAAATAAATAAATTATGGTCATTTTTTTCTTTTAATTTTCGAACTGTTCAAGTAGTACGCTATGGAAACAATTGATAGATGCCCATCGCGTTTGATAATAAAATTCAAATTAGTTACTAAATTTCTTTTAATTTCGAAATCATAAACATAATTATTTTAGTGTGAAATGTTGGTTCCGTTGGAGTTACAATTTTAAATAAAAATAAAAGTCCCCTGTATATACATACAGGCTGATTCTGAAATAGGTATCAATATTTTAACAGCTGATAGCTAACATCAGTCGAAACCTAAATATGTAACAATGACGGTTATATGTTGAAGGGTGTGCTAGAATTTTGTTTTTATTTTTGAGTAAAATATGAAAATAACGCATATTAAATGATACATATTAAAATGCCTACAGGACCGTATTTAGAACCAAATGCTCATACAAAAAAAATGACATTTTTCGAAAATTTTAGTTTGGGCTAAGGTTAGCTATCACCTATTAAAACAGCGGCACTTCAGAATGGCGCTTTATATATATTTTCTGCAGATGGATGTATATGTATATTTAGTTAGTTTGAGTATTATTTTTTTAAAGAATTATCCGATTTTAAGAAAAATGTGCAGTGAATATTAAGGGAATTTTTAAGCCCATTTGTTCACCGAACAGAACCGTAACCGCACGATCGCAATCACAATCGACGAAAATGATTCGAGAAATTTTGGGTCAAACGAATTCTCCAAGTCTCGAAAAGTGCAACTTAACAACATCGTTCGAGATCAAGTGGGGTCATCCGACACCCTGAGAACTGCACGACTGTTCAAATTTACCCGAAATCCCCCCCTGACGGCGGCCGACAAATATTTGCGATGACCGGCAGGCCGCGGAAGTTCCGATGGATTTTTCCACGAAATCAATATTTGATCGCTTCCCGAGCGACGACGCCCACGGGACGGACAGGTCGCTTTGATGTGCGACGCGATTTTCAATTAATATATTAATGGTTGGAGCAGATCATATAGAAGTTGCAGACAAAAGAAGCAACAGAAGATCTATTTATAAAGTTCTGTTCATATTATTATTATTATGACGATGATTATTATTATTTTGATGATAATTTTATTATTAATAAATCGTTCGAACAGTTTTCAATTTTTCGTACGTTATTTTACGAACATTTACGTCATGTTGTTTTCGGACTCTTCGCCTTATTTGTTATCACTTATCACAGACGTTTCGTCCTTTTTCAATAAGGACATCTTCAAGGTAACTGACAACACGATTTACAAAAACCGTTTTCGCAATAAACAATACTCAACCCAACTTATGGTCCTTCGAGCGTTTGCTTTTTTTTATGGAACGTTGGTGTCTCAGGAATACAGTTTTAATTTTGCTTATAACTTTTCAACGTCTAAAGATTGATTTCATTTTTTTCCGGGATTGAATTAAGTGCTGCAATTTTAATAATAATAACAATAATAATGTTTATTCTTCAACTATATCGATCATTACAAGATAACAAACGTGCAATTTTTTAACATTTTTTATCGGTTATTTATTCAATTCATTCGGTAGTAACTATCCAGTTTCTTGCGTTTTGTTTCTGTCTGCGGGGTTTCGGACCCTCGACGGTAAATAAAAACCCCCGGCCGATGCGCCGCAAAAAAAAAACATTAAAGTCAACTTTTTCATTTATTTACGAGCGTAGCTTGTCAACTGTCATCGCCGAGACACTTTAGTCGTTGCGGCCCCCTTCAAAAGACATTACCCACCACTACCTGTTTGTTCATAACTCAAACTCATAACTATAAAAATTCGTAAAAATCTTATCTTTCGTCTTTTGCGTTGGACCGTCCGAAAAATTAATTCGGACGTCGACGCGCACTTTCGAGCGCGCGGCGGACGTTGTTTTCGTTTCGAGCCCTTCGATTCGAGAACACGACATTTCGTTTAATTTTTTTCGGCGGAAGGCGCGCCGCGGCAAACAAAAATCAAAACGGATAAGCGAAGTTTTAGTGTTAGTTAATACTTGTGTACATATTTGGACGGGCGAGCTTTTATTTCGCCGCCATGTTTGAGCAGTCGGTGCTGTTTGAACAGCAATCAATTTTAAACGGCGGTAGTCTCTGTTTGTACGATTTGCTTTTTGCGAATAATGGAAAGACGTTGTCGTTTTTTTTTTTTCATTTATTATTTTGTTGCGTCACAATCACGCTCGTTAAGAAAATACGAGTGTTTGATTTTATTTTGTTTAAAACGAGATTTAAAACCAAACTAAAAGATAGTAAAATTGATAAATGAAAATAAATTATAATTTATGTACAGTCTGTTCACGGGAAAATTCTACAATAGCTAACTTTTTTATTTAAACAGATGCAAGCTTGGTTAAATGGACAAAGTTTAAGTACCTTGCAATGCGCATTTCGCACAATAAATTATAAAACAAAAGAACATCGCGTTGCTAAGATACAAGCATAACGATTGATTTTTTAAATTGAACACCCTGTATGTTTCTGTATTTTTAATTTGCTCTGGTTGCCTGCTATAAATAATTACAAAATAATTTTTCTCTAGGATCGCTAGTTACGAAGTAAAAAAATAAAGTAATAAAATAATAAAAATCAAAAAGCAAAAGAATTGTCGTTATCGATCCTCCCCTTGCAACAAGTTGTTTTACAAATGTTTTTCATCCTTCGTACTGCATCAATATGTCTTATGCATCACACATCAAATAATAATAAAAGAAATTTTATTATAAATTAATTATTTATCACTATTATGATTATAATGAAATTTGCAATATTATTTTCTCCAAAACTATTTTAATAGCGGTTTTAGAGAAAAATTGTCTTATAATTAATTATAGCAGGCAACCAGAGCAACTTAAAATATAAAAATATACAGGGTGTTCAATTTAAAAAATTAATCGTTATGCTTCTATCTTGGCAACGCGATGTTCTTTTGTTTTATAATTTATTGCGCGAAATGCGCATTGCAAGGTACTTAAACTTTGTCTATTTAACCAAGTTTGTATCTCTTTAAATAAAAAAGTTAGAATATTCCCGTGAACAGACTGTATACAAGCTATTTCAATGACAGGGAATTCCTCAATAACATGTAAACAGCGACAGATAGAAAAAAAGTTTCTACAAATAGGACTATGATTGGTCTATAATTTAAAATTATATTATATATTAATATTATTGTATATATGGAAGTACCAATAAAATATGAACAAAAAAGATGTGGCATACTCTAGCCCTAAACTCGTTAATTTCCGAGATATTTTTGATTTTCTGAAAATTGTTTGAAACAAACGGTTGTATTTTAATTACCTCTTAGATTAAGTGAACCAAATTTTGAAATATCTTAATACAGACTTACTTACACTTTCAGATGTGTTTTCGGTTGTATTTTTATATACTGGGTGCTCGTTCCTCCATTTTTTTAAATGGAACACCTTGTATATATTTAGATCATTGAATTTCTTTTAATAAGTGCTTTGATTTTTATTAACCATATCCTATGTCTATCTCTTTGTTCCGGTCGTATTTAAATTCTTAGCAGACGATGATTTTGTAAATGAAGGGCAGAAACAGATAGATATCTATTTAATATTAGAATTAACGAAAAATAAATAAATCAACTATAAACGATTATAAGTAAACAAGAAATAAACAAAAAATACATTAATATTGAGGGTATTGTATTTAAAAAAAAAACAAAATTGGTGTCTATACCACAGTTACGAAACATCCTGTATACATGCCAATTTTAAATTATAGACCCATCCTAATCCTACAACTATTTCTAGAAACTTTTTTTTCTATCTGTCACTGTTTACGACTTATTGAGGAATTCCCTGTCAGTGAAAGATCCTGTATATACAGTCTGTTCTACAAAACGGGCCCAAGACTATAGCGACTTCAATTGTGATTTAATTATCAACAAACCGTATGTATTATTAAATGGGACAGTCTTAGCTACAACTTGGAGATTTTTTTTAAACACCCTTCATTTATTTGTTGTCACAGACAATTTTTTTAAATTGCTTGGTATAATTTTTTTTGTGTATTCTTGTAGAGCATTTTAAGTACTTTTCACCGGTCTAGGTAGGCTTTTAGTAGGGTTATACTTTGAAATTTTGCAAAAAAATGTAAAAAACTGGTTCGAGCTAGTAGGCTGTTAAATCCGAAATTCTCTGGCACAAACAATTGGTGATAATTAATCACCAAAGTGTTGATGATTAAATCACAATTGAAGTCGTTATAGTCTTGGGCGCGTTTTGTAGAACATACTGTATACAAATTCTTCTGTAATCGAAAATTTTAATCTGCAACGTTGGCTATGACTCGATGTGAAGTACCGGTTTTGTTCATCCATCGCGCCGACCCAATATATACGGGCAATAAATTGTCTCAAGACGACGATAATGAAGCACTTTTACTACCATCCAAGTAGGCGACGCAAGCCGTCTCTTTCTGCGACACATTCGGACCTCCTGCAAACCAAAGTCGTAAATTCAAAATCGATCAAAAGGAAGAACATCAACCAAACAATACGCAATAGGTTTGGAAGAGGGAAAGATGGTCAGCGAATAAACGGGATAAATTATAATTAAAACACGAGATGACAGAGCGAGATAGGCGGCGTTGTTAATGAACGCGGACGAGATGAGAAATCCATAGGCGAGACGAGGACGGGAAGGAGTCGAAGACGATCATTGGACGAAGACGGAGAATCGGAGAGGCGTGTCGAGGTGGCGCCAACGTGGCCACAAACGAAAGTACACTCTACGAGATAATTTTATTTTTAAAGGTTGCCCGTCCTGGTCCTCTTTCTTAATGATGTCTCGCGGTTCAGGGAATTTAATTTGTAAAACAAATAGCGGGTTAAACGTTTTCTCTCTCTGCGTCTTGCTTCGTCTACTTCGCTTCGCAATCGGAATTAATTGCTTTTCGGATTTCTTCGTGTCAAGTCGATTGTAGTTTTGATTTTTGCAAAAATTACTTTAAAAAATATATATAAAACTAAATAAAGGAAATACAACAAAACATAAAGTGTTTCTTCAGAAAAAGGTAAAATAATAATAAATGAAAATAATACAAAAAAAAAACAATTTGAAAAGAAAACATGAAATCAATAAATACATTTTCCAAAATATTTTAACATTTTTGTTATTTAAATTTTCGACAATTAAGTTGCGTCTAAGATGCGTGTAATCGGGGACTCAAAGTTGGGGGCGCGACGGCAATTTCAAGAAATTTGTTTTTTTTTTATTTTTTTTCATAATTTTCAGTTATACAGTTATACATCTTTTATTTCTTTTGTGTATTAATAAATATTTTTTAACGGTCTTTATTTTTCAAAAATTCGTCCGTCGTGTGAAGGGGAGGGGGAGGGGGGAGGATGAGCTAATTTATAATTAAGAACACGTCGCAAATGAAAAGTATTTATTCAAAACAAAAGAAAAATATTAAACAAAACTTCAAAAGAATTGAAAAGAAAGAAAAGAAAACAAAAAATTGAAGAAACATTTTTTTAAAAATTGAAATAAAAATTTAAACAATTATAAAGCATAAATCTCCTGATATTACATGCCATGATAAATAATACGCACACAGCTCTAACATTTAAACAAAATTTAAAAAATTACAATAAATTATGAATATTACCAAAAAATTAGAAGGGAATTTCTCTAAAAAAATAAATAAATAAAAGGAAGTACATCATACACATGACGTATTGCAGATAACATATGTGATGATAAAGGGGATCCCAATTGTAAGATGTGGTAGAAGAGATGGGGGCACACACTTAACTGAATAAAATTTAAAAATTTGAAATGCGTGAAGTTACTTAAAAAAATTTATTCTTAACCATTTTTAATGTGGGGGGGGGGGGTATGAAGGAGTGGGTTGAAATTAATTTTGAAAAAAAAAGTCCTTAACAGAAAATGTAAACAAGCAATATTTAAATTTTTAAAATTTTTGGAAAAATAAACTAATTATCAAAAAAGTATAAGCTGAGAAATCCATGTTGTATGTAAAATCCTAAACTGCACTAAGAAAGACCGTGATTTTTTGAAAAACCTAATTACAAGTCACCCAAAATTTCGGAAATAAAAATGAAAAAAATTACAAAGTTCACAATAAAATTAAAAATAATGTTTATCCAAATTCATTGAACAATAAAAAAATTAAATAAAAATGCCACAACCAACAGCTGGAGTATATAGCAGACGTAACATGGGACGCAATAGGGATATATGTGTGTCGTAATAAATATATTTCTATTACACCTGAATTTTTTTATTGATTGCTTGCTCAACAATAGAAAGATAAGTATAATTTACAATCAAGAATTTGACATGAATAATAATATAAATAATAGTAATGTGAATTTTTGATTCATATTTCAAAATCGACTTAATTACCGTATTTTGCGCCCCCTTTCGATCGTTCGTGCGGGAAAATCGTCGCATCACGTTTAAAACGAATTACCGACTACCCATTTACAAATTCGTGATAAAAGTTATTATCTAAAGCAGCATCTAACCGCGTTTGTGGCCTTGTTTATTTCAAAGTGGAACAGGTGCCTCTTTATTCGACGACGACGACGAGACGTACGGGTACGTCTCCTTTCGAAGACACAATGCGATCCGAAGTGTAAATAGGAGCATCGGGAGTTCTTTTTTTCTCGGACGGGACGACCGCAAAATGTTGTTTTGAAAGTGCCCTAATGCCAGTTAAGTAGCTCGGTGTGCCTTTGTCCCGGCCACAAAGAAGGAAGAGACCCGAATAATGGTGCCGGCTCCTTTCTCTCGCGGATTATCTCGGTAGCATTTTAACGGGTTTACAATGGATGAGTCTCGGGATCGATGTCATCGTTATGTCTGTGCGGACGCGACGGGCGGAATTTTCGAAAATTTGCGGCGATTTTTAATTTCCTTTGTCTCGCGCACCAAACTCTCGATCAATTCGTGTCGGACGTCCCATCGAATTATTAACGCGACGCGCGCGCCCTCACGAAAAACGAAAAAAACAAGTGCGTAACGGTCACTATGGTCCCCACAAAGGCACGGGCACACGAGATATCGAGTAAGGAATCTGATGACAAGCGAAGCGCGAATATGCTTAGCCTAGTAGACTCGGGAGACAATTTTTTTGTTCGGGCCGTTAATTTTTGGCTCATCGGCTCGGAAAGTCAAAGGGGACCGACTTGTAAGATGTCTCCTTTATGCATCCCAGTTACTTACCTACGGTTCTTCTTCGTCTTGCGACGTTTAAAGTGACTTCGGCAAATTTAAAAATATCTTTTGATGGCGCAACGTCTTAAAACGTAGCATTTTTTTTTCAATTTTTATCGAATCAGTAAAAATAGCAACTATTACATAGTAATTAACTACTAAAATTTAATTCCAGGTAGTTTAATTTTTTTCGGAGTTTTATTTAGAGAAACGCTATTAAAATTTTGCATTTGTTTTTTCTTTTCCCGTTTCTTTTTTTTTAATAACATTTTGGAAAGAATTTTTTTTCTTAAATTCACCCAGCCATGACAATTACAAAAAAATATTATTAGTGTCAAATTCTTGGTTGATAGAATACTTATTAATAAAATATATTTATTAGTAATAAATATATTTTATTACACAACTTGCGTTTTAATTGGTTGCACACTCAAGAAAAGAAAAAAAAAAAATAAATTACAAAAAAAGTAAAATAGCTGGCGTTAAAATCACGAACAAACGACTTCTAGGTTAGAAAAACGAATGATAATGTCTGGTGATCTAAATTTTCAACGAATTTTATGGAAATTTATGGAAAAGTTCTCCTACGTCTGTTTTGACAAATTCTTCGTATTTTTCAAGTTGGTGATGGACGTCCATTACGTTTCAAGATTTTCCACAAATTGGACATGTTTTAAATAGCAAATCTTGTAAAATGTATTTTTGTGAAAATGCTAGAGAAAATGTGGAGAATTAACGTTTAGGACACGTTCCATCCTGCACGCTAAATGTACGGATTTGGGTTAATGGACTGGATTAAATTTTGGGGTTAAGGTTGGATGGATTAAACAAGATGTGAAATTACGTTGGGTTGGATTATATGAAATTTGCTATTAGATTGAAAGGAAAGGGATTAGGATGAGTGTGTCAATGTGGTGGGATTGGTTAGGTTTTGATTGGATTGGATATGTTGATTTTGGGTTGTTGAAAAATGTTTTTCCTCCTTCAATTTTTTTGCATCAGTGTTACCTTTTTCTTGTCACTTCGTGCAGTCGCCATCATCCATAACCTTTTTGTAATCCACTATGGTTAATTTTCCTTATTTCCTTTCTGCCCTTATACAGGGTTAACCAATGATGAAAGTTTTAATAGTAGGCTGTGTTCTTGAACGAGGAGGGTGCAGGAAATAAACTCAATAAACTACGAAATAGTTAAATTCAAAAGGAACTGTTAAAACGACGACGCAAATCCAGAAAAAAAACTGTCAAAATAGAAACAAACGTCGAAGTTGAAACACTTTTATATTTGAAGTGTGTAGAAACCGTCAAAATAAAAACAAAAAGGAAAGGAAAAAGTGTCAAATATATTAAAAACTGTCAAATTCACGTTCGTGTAGTGTTGACAGTTATCTCTGGTCAACTGGGAAACTGTCAAATTAAAAGTGGCAAAATAATAGGAACTGTCACATTTTTTTTTTTTTAATTTTAAATTCCCAATCGAAGGAAATTGTTAAAACGACGAGAACTATCAAAATATTCAGAATTGTCAAATTTACGGTTGAAAAATATTTTTGAAAAGTGTGACTGTCAAATCAACTGTCAAATCAACTGTCAAATTCAGAACTTGTCGCTTATGCTGAAATAATCAGAACTGTCGATGTTTAAAACATTGCTGAGGTGGCATTTTTTTTTTAAATTCTAAAATGACGATAGCTGTCAAAATAGCAAGTGCCAAATTTGACGGTGACTAATGGTGATATTTATTTTTCAAAATGGCAAAATTAACTTTTAAAGTTCTTAAAGTGACGCTAAAATGCCAAACCAACGAGAACATCAAATGTCAAAGTTGACAGGAACTGTCAATGACGACATGTGATGCTTCCGCTGTTTTATTGCATTTTATTATTCAAAATTCCGAAATGATAAATATTTCCAAACATAAAATCGAAAAAATGTCAAAATATTGAGAACGATCAAGTTCACTATCGTATAACGTTAATAAATATTTATGGGTTAAACTGGAAATTGTCAAATTTAAAGCTGATCAAAAATGTCAAAATAAAAAGAACTGTCAAAGTTGAAAACATGGTTAAGGTTGTCTAATTCGAAATCGAACTGTTAAAATAAAAAGCTGTCAAATTTGACAGTCAATGATGATTTATTTTTCAAGTAATGATAAATACTGTCAAATTCAAAACTGGTGAAAATGTCAAAATAGTAATAATTAAAAAAATGTTCAATCGACGAGATCTCTCAATGTTTGAGACTATGCAAAATCTAAAATCAGAAGGAACTGTCAAAATAAAAACAAACGTCAACGTTGACAGTTGACAGTTAGTAGGGACGTCATTTTATTTCTCAAAATGTCGGAATTACGAATACTGTCAAATATAAAACCAAAAAAGTGACAAAATATTGACGGATGTCATGTTCACATTCAAGTAATGTTGACTTACTGGTCAAATAGGAAACTGTCAAATTTAAAACTGATCAAAAACGTCAAACTATTGCACAATTGACGAAAGTCATTCGAAATCGCAAGAAATTGTTAAAACTACGAGAATTATCAATGTATGAGTGCAAAATGTAAAATTTCAAAAAAAAACCGTCAAAATTACTACAAATGTCAAAGTTCACAGTTGGTTTTCAAAACGATGTAATGAAAATAAAAATAAAAACTCACATCCAAAACAAAAAAAAATGTCATTTGAATCGTACGCTAAATTTTCCAGAAAGCTTAAAAATGTTTTTCATCGCCCGATTGTCAAAACTGCGTCAAAATGAAATCAAAAATTTATTTAAAATTCAAAATGTTAACAAGAATGGCACTTATATTTATTATTTTTCGAAATATATTTTTATATTTTTATTTATTTTGTTGAAAAACAACAAAAAATCGAAGGGCGTCTGCACGATTCGTTTTTACCAAAAAAAAAACAATATGCGGACGATAGAATTTGTAATAAATTTATCTATTGGTAATGAGTAATGAGGAAAAAGAGAGATAACTTTACTGGAAGGGTTCGAATGGAGATTGATTGGTAAAAAGGGATGAAAAGGGTGGATGCTATTAAAAAACGTCATTTACTCATTTGTCATAAAGTTGATGATAATTGAAGCATCCTTTACCTCATGGATCAATCCCAAGTTCCACGATGTCGCCGTTACACGTACCAAATCCGATGAACGACCAATTTCCGTTACACCCTCCCCAATCGAACGGTATTACCAACACGACATAATTAAATTTAATGCAGGTGCAAATGTATGTGTTTGTCACTAACGCAAGCGGAACAACCGAAAACCCTGTACGGCCATGCGGTAACATGGCGAATTTCGCCGGCATGCTAATGAGTTCCGAACGCACGGTACGAACGCATGCGAAACACCGTCGTTCTACGTCCGTTCGCATCGGAACGAACGCAAGACGAGGACGCAAAATTCGCTCCCGTGCGGATTAACGCGACGGCACGTTGATCAATCGACGAATAAACTTCACCGCGACTTGTATATGCTAATGGGGTCGTACCGAATTTGTCGGACATTAATTTCAATCTGGTTACGTTTGGTTTACTGCCGTTTCGAAGCGGGTATTACACGCGAATTTCCCGGTCGGTCCGCACAACACGACGGACGACTCGCTTTAAATTACACGAACGAAGAAGAAAAAAACGCGCCGCGTTATTACCGGTTCGATTAATTCGAACGCGAACGGTCGTATGTGCTTTCAAAAATGTTGCAACCTTAGTTGAACTTTTCGGATTAAACCTGGAACAACAACTTGAAACAAGACGGGTAAACATTACTCGTGCGTTATCTGCACTCGCACGGGTGGCTATCTGCCGGCGAAGCTCGCAACTAAAGACACAAGTTTTACATTAAGGTAGTAAGTATCCGAATGCTACTGTACAGATAACGATGCCTTCGACCAGACGAGTTTTCGACCGTTTTCTCGTGGCGCTCGTCCGAACGGGTCGTTCGGTCGACACGGCCTTTTAACGACGAATCGAACGCATCGAAAGCCCAGTGATAATGTTGTGCTTAACTGGTGTTGAAACATTAAATAAAACCAGATCCGCGCGTTCGTCGATTAAAATTGGACGGCACAAAATCTTTGCTCTACACTTAAGATACGTGCATTACATGCGACTTCCAAGTTGCAAAATGTTGCAACGCGTTCGGAGCGAATGCGCTTAACCAATTAAATTTATTACTATTGTCCGCACACTGTTTCTTAGGTACTGTTTTTCCGTTTTATGTTTGACAGTATTTATCGTTCAGCCATTTGAAAATTAATTGTCACCCGTAATTACTGTCAACTTTGACACTTGTTTTTATTTTGACGGTTTCTACTTTCTACACGCTTCAAATACAGGGAGTTTTTTTAGATGTTTAGTATGGGTATCTCGGAAACTAGCGGAGATAGAGAGACGATTAAATGGGGAAAGAATTGCAGTTTTACGAGCTCAATTTTATGAGGTTTTTGTTTCTGGGAAAAAATGCATGGCTAACTAGATATCTCGGAAAAATCATTTTTTTGTTATTTGTTTCGATGCCTATGGCTCTGTTATTATTGACTTTAGAAAAAATGTATAAAGGAAAAAGTTGTAGGTAATTACGTG
>JAFFZR010007024.1:0-18325 GCA_018397195.1 Lethrus apterus | reverse complement strand
AACAAGACAAACAAGACAAACAAAACAAAGAAGATAAAGAAGAGAAACAAGAAAAACAAGAAACATAAGAAAACAAGAAAAACACGGAAAATAAGAAAAACAAGAAAACAAGGTAAGAAAAGGTAACGGAGAGACAATTATGTGTATAATATTATTATTATTATTCCATCAAATGTTTTATTCGATTTTTTGTCGGGTACCCCATGTTGGGGGCCAAAATCATATTAGATTTTTAAATATTTATATTTCTTATTGACTTCTTATTTCCATTATCAATTTTTGTTTTTGCTGGATTGTAGCTCTAGAGATAAATTGGAAAAATTTCCCTGGCCCCACACGTTGGGCGCCAAAATGTGCGGTAACTTTTGAAATTATCGTATTTTCGTAAAAAATTCTTTATTTCAGAACGAATGATGCCTTGGACGTTTGACATTTTTATACATAACAGACTACAACACTTAAAAAAATTCCAACATCATTGAAAACTTTTACCCGATGTCGACTGTCGCGGTTATAAAATCAGTGAATTATGTATGCGTTTCACGAAAAATACTTTGCTTCCTTGTTTTGAAATTCAAGAATTTGCATTAAGGAAGTTGGGTTGGATTAGATTATATGATTCTTGAATTAAATTGAGTTTTAACCGAATCCAACCTAACCCACATCAAAAGTTTATAAATGAATAGATTCACGAATAATGGTGATTTTTGAATACTGGGCATTGGGTATTGAGTTTTGATTTACATTGGATTGAAACAGTTTACAATAAAACCCAGTAAAATCTAAACCAACCCAACTTTATGCAATCCAATCCAATCTACTCTAGCGATGTTATAAAGCTACCAAAACATCTTTTCAGAGCGAAGTTAATTTTAGTTGAATTTGATCGCATGAAGTTGGGTCCAACCCAACTTTTTCGTTTTTAGTGGTGGATTGATTTGGGTATATTTCAAATGATGATGGATTAAATCCAATGGATTCCAAGATGAAACCCAATTCAATTACGAAATTTTAAGGTAAGGAAAGTATATATTTATTATATCTGTCAGTGAAATTGGGTTGGATTTGATTACATAAACTTGGGTTCGAACCGGTTTTAGTTAATCGGCTTGGATGTAGTACGATTTACATCCAATCGAAACCAACACGAATATTCAACAATCTTATCGAATCCAATTATGATGATTGCAAATCAAAAGAAAACCACGAACTATTTCTTGGGGTTGATTGACGTCAGCAGAAGGAGTAGGCGAGAAATATTCTGATTGGTCGATGGATTGACAAATTTTCTTATTGGTTGAAACTTCTCTATTGTGTTTTTTTGCTTCATTTCGATATTCGACAAATTCGGCTCGAAGGACCAATGTTTTCAATTTGCTGTATAAGTGTTGACGAGGAATTTTATTATAGGTTGAAGTGAACAAAACTTCCATTTCATAAAAAATGAAACGTTATGTTCGATTAGGTTGGATTATTTGGTGTCATCTCGATATTCGACAAATTCGGCTCGAAGGACCAATGTTTTCGATTTGCTATACCGATACGTTTCTTTAAATAAATATTAATAAATAAGTATTTTTGATTAATTAAATAATTAGTAAACAATAAAACTGCGTGAAAATATTAAATACTAACTTTTTTCGTTTGCTTTAAGACAACGAATTTTCGTCGGAAATTCACGACGAAAGATGATAAGTTGAAACCTTATTTTGAACATCTGCGGCGCTTTTATGAGTAATCGCCGCCGGCCGAGGCAATTAATATCAGTTTTCCAGTCGTCGTCGGCGGACGGAGAAATGTAATCCGGAATAATGTTCGTTTTACAAGGAGAGAAACCTATTAAATGTAAATGAGGGTGAATAACCACTTTTTCGACAAACGTCCGAAATTGATATCGTCTTCTTTCGGGGGAAGACGACGCGACGATCGTCATTTCCAAACGAAACAATTTAATGGAATAAATTTCCGTCGAGCGATACAAAGAAATACGATTCGCGGTGACGTTCCGTTACATGGACGTGATAATTGCGAAAGCGTTTTCGCATTAAGGCAAGTGACACTAACTGCGGTGACACTAACTGATAGGCGAAGTAATGGACGAGGACATAAACTTCTAAACATTTTTGTACAAATGCGATTTTTATTGGAAAAGTTTCGTAGTTTCGTCTTTATAATCAAGTATAATTTCCCAACATAAAATATTCCAATGTAATTTGCATTTTTTTATTGCACGTTAGATTTCTTTTTTATATAACATGGAAAAATAACAAATGAAAAATATTTAAATAAACGCATCAAAAATATGGAAGAAATTCACGTTCGTTATGTTTTTGTCAATTTAAACAAACCTAATACAACCTAACCAAGTCATAAACAATCAAACAATAAGTTAGGTTGGATTTTGTATGAATAAATAAGTTTTTTTGCGTCGTTTAGATATTAAAGATATTCGGCTCGAAGGACCAATATTTTCAATGTGCTCTATTCTTTTAAATATCTATCGATAATTTTCGTATGAACTCGAATACATTTTAAACTCTAAACAAATGTGCGATTTTATAAAAATATAGTAAGTGTTGATGTGAGACTAAATACAATCGAGCATTCACGTATGACAATGAAAGATCAACGCTCGACTATGTTTTATTTCTATTCCCATCTCTTTAAATTGTTGAAGTTTCCGACATTAAAATTAACCATTTTTCATAAAGGGATATTTTCATATAGAGTGAGTTCCTAAAAATATAATAATAATTTACGACGAATAACAAATGATCCTTGTTCGAAGTGCAGCCTCGCACGTACATTTTTACAACGACATCTATCAATAAACCGGTAAAAACGAATCCGAAAACCCAGAAACGCATCCAACAATCGGACTCGAACATTTCCCAGGTCATTAATCTTTGCACTCTATTCAGAGCCGAGACGTTCTTCCCATTAATGCATGTAGCTGCGGTACTATCGTTTCTTTACGTGACGAGCGCCATCCAAACGACAAAAGCCCGAGCGAGCTTTAGTCTCCATTTGAATATCAAACGACAAAGCTTACCACCGACTTGTTCGTCGAGAATCATCCCCCCTCCCCCCAACCCTCCCAATGCACCGAAATTTCAGACATAAGTCACAAACAAAATAACACTTGCAGTCCTCGACAGAACGAATTATTCGTACAAACAAAGGCCGAATCAAGTCGAGCTTTCGCCGTCGATTTTCGAATCCTCGTTTACTCGTCGTCTGCGCAAACATGGGATGGGATCCGCCTTGGAAAACAAAAATCTCTGTGTATGTGTGTGTGTGTGGGTCGCCATTTTAATAAGGGACGGGTCTCACTCGAAATTCGTCGGAAAATTATGAATGATTGCAAATCGATTGTCGTTAAGATGAAATTGTTTATTGATTTTCGTGGCGCTCAACGCGATGACGTTTCGTCGATAATTGTTTTTGGACGTCGCGAACCGAATATGCAAAGTTGGGTTGAAATTTTTCTATCAGTTTTTATGAAAAGTCTGGGATTGAAATTTAATGTGAGTTGGACTCTACTTCACTTGGAGATTTTTAAATATTGTTAAATTTAAAAAATGGTATATCAATATGTCTCAGTTAACGCTTTTTAACGAATCCAACCCAATCCAAATGCGACCTAACGAATTAATAAAGATTTAAATAATACATTATGTTGGATTTTGTGTGAATAAATCAACATATTTTCGCGTCACTCCGATAATCGACAAATTCGGCTCGAAGGACCAATGTTCTTAATTTATTGGATAGGTACTTTTTTTAAACAAATATACATAAATAAATAAATCAAATAATTAATAAACAATAAACAAATTTAACATACGAAATGAAACATAAATAACAAAAAAAATAATACAAAATAAAGTAAAATAAATCAAACGCACACAAATCGAAAAAAAAAATGCATAGGACATCATAAATTACTGATTCACATATAATCCAGCAT
This sequence comes from Lethrus apterus, assembly GCA_018397195.1. Classification (NCBI taxonomy): domain Eukaryota; kingdom Metazoa; phylum Arthropoda; class Insecta; order Coleoptera; family Geotrupidae; genus Lethrus; species Lethrus apterus. The sequence goes on along the minus strand of JAFFZR010007024.1, from coordinate 14,355 downwards.
TTAGGACATTTTTTCCTGATTCATCCATGATCCAAACCAATCCAACCTAACGACATTTTCTTTTATGAATAATCCAATACAATTTGAATTTGAATTTGAATCTTTGAATTTTATTTCAATATAAATTTATTACGACAAAATGTAACCAAATTTAAGGAAACTTGGTTGGATTTTATATAAACGAAAGACAAAAACCTACATCTTTCCTGATTCGTTGCCTTCAGTCAATTCAAACTAGCGCTACGATATCCCACAAATCAGGCTCGAAGGACCAAAAATATGTAAATGATTCATGGTTATATTTTTCTATGTTTGGACTTATATTTTTGTTAGGTTATATAGTGTTGAATAGGAACATTACGTTAGGTTGGACTGTGTTTCTTTAAAAAATAAAATAAATCTTAATATATAGGTTAGGATCTGAGGTAATCCGTTCATTGCGGGTTAACGCCCGATAACTTCATCAAGACGAATCGCAGACATCTCAAACGACTCACATTAAACCCGCACAACCGCGAAACAAAAGTGGAATTCGCCATTTCTCACTCAATTATGCGAACGACTCTTAATTGAGAAACTTGGTCGATTTCGACGAAAAGCTCTCCCCCGGAAACGATTCCTTCGACTTGTACTTATTGCGTGCCCTCCGGGCCGTGCCCTCGTCTTTCTGGCTTCGCGGATTCGGACCAGCCCATCCGTGAATGCTCATCGATCGGACGTGTCCGTTACAGCGAACGCGATCATTTGTTCATGTTGCTCGCAAGCAACTCCGTAGGAAAAAGAAACAAAAACCGTTGTGTCCCGGAGCCGTTTCGCGATTTATTATGAGATATGTTCGTTTCGAACAGACGATTCCAACTGACCCGTTGTTTTTTGTTTTGAATTATGAACGGTTCGAATCTGTGCGCTGCTAATTAGCACAAAACAAAGTAAATTTGTCTCGATGGAGCGATAGACGCACCTTATAATTAAGGCGCATTATTTACAGTCGACGTCGTTAAATGCGTCGTTTTTATTCATTAACAAGCTTCCTGAGTACAGCGGACGTAAAAGAACGAGCGGACGCGATGCAAATGTCGAGATATCGTCCAAGTAAACGTAAGTAACAATTAAGGCACATAACCATAAAGTATCTTTGCAACAAGGTTTTAAATGTTACGGAACCGGTCGTAAAATTTGAAATTTTTTCATCGATTCGAAACGCTTGGAAAAGTTCGGTATCAATTAATTAATGAGCTTCTATTGAATTTTGCCATTCTATCGAAAAGTTCTGTGATATATGACTGATTTTATCGTACGTTTTGTGTTACAAATTAGAGCACTTTTAAACAAAAAAAAACCCTTTGTGGTTTTATCTTCCACAATATCCAATCCCAGTATTCCTTTTTTCGAACGATATAAAAAGCCTTGGTAATTATGGTGGAGGCGCCGGTTCTTTTAATTTTTGTGTTAGTTTTGTTATCCCACAAAACTATATATGAATTAATGTGCGAAAATTGATGACAAATTCCGTTTTGAATTTTGGCGGAGGCGCCGGTTTAATTATATTGGATTGGATTGCTTATAATTGAAAAATTATTATTCAGTAATTTAGATGATTTTTGAGTTCATAAATTTTCTGCTAAAACATTTTTGGTGGAGGCGCTGGTTAACATCCCAATTATTAATTGAATTGCGCATTTAGATGTTTTATGTTGTAGATTTGTACATTTCTTGGATTTTTATGATAATTAGTTGCTTTGGATATCTTTTATTTGGCAATTTATAGACGCCTTCTAAAAGTCAATATGACGAGGCTGTTATAAAATTAAATTGTCAGATTTTTGGTGGAGGCGCCGGTCTAACAAAATAATTGATTTATTCATCCAATTTTTAATTCAGTTCAGTTGGGTTTGTGCTTGTACTTTATACCTTTAAATTATTTATTTAAACATCAAAGGCGATCGAACCCAACTTTTCAAAATAAAAAAAATTGGCTATTTTGCGCACACAAAAATTGGGTTTAAAAGTTTTCAATTGAATAAGTTGGGTTTGTACCGGCGCTTTCATTTGATTTCTTTTGTATTTAAACGATCGAATCCAATTTTGCAAAGTAAAACAAAACGTGGCCACATTTTATACACAAAGTCGGATTTAGAGAATTTTCTATTTAGTTCTGTTTGTGTTTGTTCGTATATTTAATTTTTTTATCAAAACATCAAAAAATTTTGAACCCAATTTTGTGAAATAAAAATAAAAATTTGCCCAGTTTAAGCACACAAAATTTGGGTTTAAATAGTTCTCATTTGGGTTTGTACTTGCACTTTACATCTGTATTTTTTATTTAAACTTAAAAAACGATCGAACCCAATAAATACAAATAAATCATTGCAGTTTAAGCACACAAAATGGGTTTAAGAATTGAATTCATTTGGGTTTGTAATTGCTCTCTATGTGACTTTTTTAATTTAAATTTCAAAACGATCGAATACAATTTTTAGTTTATTTTAAGCACGCAAAAGTTGGGTTTAAAAGTCTTCAGGTGATTTAATTTGGGATTGTACCTTTAAATTTTTCTTATTTAAACGATCGAACCCATTTTTGCAAAATAAAAATGAAACTTGTTTAGGTTTGTGTGTTTTGGGTTTAGTGAGTTTTCTATTTAATTCTGTTCGGTTTGTACTTACTCGTATCTATAATTTTTTTTTTAAACATCGAAACGGTTTGAACCCAATTTTGTGAAATAAAAACAAACAGTTGCCTAGTGTAAGCACACAAAATTTGGGTTTAAGGAGTTATCATTTGAATTCAGTTGGATTTGTACTTTCGCTTTGTGTTTGTTTTTTTTTTTTTTATTTCAAGCTCAATAACGATCGAACACAATAAAAACGAATAAAAAATTGCACAATTTAAGCACACAAAATTTGGGTTTAAAAAGTCATCATCAATTGAATTAAATAAAGTTTCATATTTATCACACATTTTTTTAAATTTATAAACATAAAAAATGAACTAACCTAATTTTACAAAATAAAAATTTGGTCAGTTTTTGAACACAACATTTGGGTTTAGAGAGTTTTCTATTTAGTGTTGGGTTTGTTCTTATTGATATCTTTAATTTTTTTTTAATTTAAACATCAAAAGCTGTCGAGTCCATTTTTTGAACTAAAAATAAAAGGTTGACTGGTTTAAGTATAGAATAGTTGGATTCGGGGATTTTTCCAAAAATTGCAATCTTGCGTACAATTTGTGAGTAGATTGTAGGCTGAGCCAATACAACGTACATCTCAAGGTTTCCATCATCGTGTTTCTCAAAGTTTTCCACGTAGAATTTTATTCCCCCTTTTCAAGGCCTTTCAGATAGTTACTTTATAGTCAGAAGTTTCTAAAATCTCCTGATTTTCCTTTACGTCCTCTTAAACTTTGCTCTTTTAGAATCCTTTTCTTCGCCAGTTTTATTAAAACCATTATTGAGTAAAACTCTTGGGCAATAAATATTATTATTATTATTATATTTTGTTGATGTTTTCAAATCTTGTCAATTTGATTTGCATTTTATCGATGAGTTTACCAAAAAATTAATCGAAGTTGTTTAATTTCCGCACCACAACTTTCAGCTTAAAAGACTGGCGTAAAGAAAATTTCCGTACGCTGAACGATTCAACCGGGACCACGTTAATGGCGATAAAGTGCGTATTGAGGTCGACACACATTGGGAAAAATGCGAAACCGAAAGTGTCCCATGAGTGCCGCGACGGCGATTTCCGTAAGCAATAAAACTGCGACCGTTACAATTGTACGAAAATAAAAAAGACGTACGAGGCCCTTTTCCCTTACAAGAGAGAATTTTAAGTTTTTTCATAAAAATGTATTGTGTTAAAGACATTTAATAAACAAAAAAAAATTTGCGGACTAGGAGTTTACTATAAACTAGTTTCTTCGCCTCGTAAGCTCAATTAAAAATGGAAACAATTCTTCAAAAAAAAAAAAAGTATTTGCTTTGCAGACAAGATTTTACTATAAATTAGTTTCGGATTTATTCGCCTCGTAAGCTCAATTAAAAACGGAAACACAATTCTTCAAAAAAATGTTTGTTTTGCAAACAAGATTTTACTATAAATTAGTTTCGGATTTATTCGCCTCGTCAGCTCAATTAAAAATCGAAACAATTCTTCAAAAAAAATTTTTGTTTTGCAAACAAGATTTTACTATAAATTAGTTTCTGATTTATTCGCCTCGTCAGGTCAATTAAAAATCAAAACGCAATTCTTCAAAAAAAATGTTTGTTTTGCAAAAAAGATTTTACTATAAATTAATTTCGGATTTATTCGCCTCGTCAGCTCAATTAAAAATGGAAACAATTCTTCAAAAAAAAAAAAAATGTTTGTTTTGCAAACAAGATTTTATTATAAATTAGTTTCGGAATTATTCAACTCGTCAGCTAAGGAAGGTTCAATTAAAAATAAACGCGTTGATAATGTTTCGAAATATTTGTTTTAGTTTCAAATGACTTTGATACCGCCGCCGCCCATTGCTTTTTGAGACGATCCACGCAACATAATTTCAGCTCGACATCGCCGGCACAAATATTGTTTTACGTCACGCGATCCTTTAATTAAATTCGACGGAAATCGACGCAAGCGCGACAAAGTCAGTTTTTCGATTTCCTCCGGCGAATTATGAAATCCCTTTAATGGACGACATTACGTTCTCGTTTCTCCATTAAATATTCACGACGGCGCATGTGAGTAAAATTATGCGATATACACTGCGCTTGGGTCATTTGCCGTTTTGAAATGTGTATTTTTGCTCAGCTTCGTGTTTCCGTCGACTAATGGATTAAACGTGATTTTTAAATTTTTTATTTAAATATTTTGTTTAGTCTGAGTAGGACGTTTTAAACCAATAATTTTTTTTTGCAATTCAGTTTCGAAATCGCGACAAATACACAAATGCAAACTTTAATAACAAAGTCTCCCGGTTATTCAAAGTTTTCCCTCGCTTACGAAAACTTATTTCTAAATACGAAGTCGATTCTTAGTTGTCCTGCGGCATATTCCGAATAAAGCTCTCCGCTTGCGGTTTCTCGCCTGTACGGAATAATTTCAAAGCGCTTGTATTACTCGTAAAGTCCCCTGCATTTACCAGGATATGTCCCCGACGACGATTTAGTTTCAGGTTGTTCGCAAAGGTGAAAAAGTTACAAACGCAAAGATGCACGTCGTACGCTCGCATTTAATTATGCGAAGCGTCGAACTTTGTTCAATCAATCGACGGATCTGAGCGAAATAAATCCCTACCAGGAATATTGTATACATAATAGTAATTATTTGAAGGATATACGCGTTTAGTAGTTCCAACATAATTACAATTAAGCGTCTTATCAATGGAGTGAACAGTGCACTAATTGCACTTCCACGAATTAGAACACACACCATTACCAATATTGTGTTATTACAGCATATAACGTTAACGAGAATAACTACATGCAAGGAATTTTGTAATAAATTAAAAAATTGTAAAAATATTGAACCTGCCAGTAAAATTAGTGTCAATGAACTTGATCAACCGGCGCTTCCACCAAAAAATTCTTAAATATAAACGTTATTTAAAAAAAAGGCACCCGGCGCCTCCACCAAAACTGATCCATTCTCGTCGTATTGAGTCCAGGAAATGTATTTGCACGATAAAAAAGATTACAAATGTTATTCAATTAATTCGGAATGGATTTAACCGGCGCCTCCACCAAAAAAAGTCAATTTTATTTCATTAGAAACTTCAAAAACAGCATCTGTTCTAAATTTTTTCAAAAGCCAGTAAACTACTGAGAAACGTGCAATGAATTTAATCGGAATAAACGGCACCTCCACCAAAACGTGAAATCAATAGTTATACATTTCCTAACAGATTTTGCAAGTGATTTGTGAGCTGATTTCGGAAATGGTCTCAGAAATGACTGTGAAATTATTTCAAAACCGATTGCAGAAACAGTTTTAGAACTAATTTCAGAACTCATTCAATAAATGATATAAGAACTTAGCTCTTGACAGAAAACATATTTGCAAGATAAAAAAATCAATATTTGGATTCAATTAATTCAGAATGGATTTAACCGACGCCTCCAGCAAAAAAAATCTAAATTTTAATCTTCAAAAAAGGGACTGTTCTATTTTTTTCAAAAACAAGTGAACCTACTAAGAATTGTGTAAAGAATTTAATCGAAATAACCGGCACCTCCACCAAAACAATAAAATAATAATTATTGATTTCCGAATAGATTTAGCAACTGTTTTGAAAACTGATTTCAGAAAAGGTTTCAGAACTGAAAAACAGTTTTAGAACTGATGTCAGAATTAATTTCAGAACTGATTCCAGAAACTAGAACACAATCAAATCATTTTTAAAGTTGAAGCAAATCCCAATATGTCAAAAACGCACCCTGGCGAAATTGCAGAAGGAAGGATTCACAAAATATAAAAAAATTACTAATATAAGATTGAATTAGAACCACAATAAAAAAATTATAAATGAACAGGAAATGGTCTTACGACATTCACAAATATGCAGGTTTAAAAAATTAAAACAAAAATATTAAATCATTTTTTTTTGCTTACCCGGCGCCTCCACCAAAAAATTTCAAGTGTGATTTTGCCATGAAATTTCTTGACTTTTACAAAACATTTTCAACTTTTCGCGATAAATTCAAATAGAGGACAAAAACAAAAAAATCTGGCGCATAAAACTCATTTAAATTTGAACATAAAGAAGACATTATAATGAAAATTATTGCTGATTATTTTTAAATTTAGTTAAAAAAAAAAAATTAGCGTTTTGTGATAACAATTTTTGTCCATTCTATCCCATCCCAACTTACCAACCCAACATCCCTATCCAACATACCCATCCCAACCCAATATTACGAGTTAGGTTGGATTGGATTAGGATATAAATTTAGAAATGGTTGAAATGATCCGAAAATATTATTTTTTAAAGAAAAGATAAATATTTAATATTTTTGATGAATCACAGAAAAAATTAAGCAATCCAGTTTGTATAAAAAAAATGGCTCCTCGGGGATTGGTGAGTCGTTATTTAGATTAAATTGAACACGAATGTTTTAAATATATGCAAATTGTAGAAAAGGCTTGCATTAAAACAATTTTCAAAAAGTTAAATTAACGACACCGGCGCCTCCACCAATATGACCAAACCGGCAATCCAGCACATTAGACTAATTGTATGATAAATTCATCATCTATAAATAGGTTTCGTGTCCTATAGAAGCTATTGTCAATATTTGTATACAGAATTATAGTTAAATTGAATTAAATTTGGAAACTTTACTACAATTGAGAGCAAAACAGATCATTCGTCGAGCTTTTACGACTCTATCCCAAGGGATAAAGTAAAAAACTTAAAACGTCTTTGTTGCTACCTGCCATTATCCGTAATTACTCATTTCAACGAACGACAAAGACAATAAAAAAAAGAAACAATTTAATTACTGCATCGTAAGAAAAGCTTTTACTGCGAACTGGAAGCAGCAACTGGTCCTGCAAATAGTCCTCGTTGAACAAACATCCCGGAAATTCCCGTTTAATTAAGTAGAAAATAAAACGCGATATTTACCTAAAGTCGCGTTAATTTCGTTGCGTTTGAGGCGGCGGCGAATTTCGCTCAATTTAGAACGTCAGTGGGTCGAAAGCTGCGTTCGTCGGTCGATGTGTGCTTTGTGCGCTTTTTTAATCGGATTTCGCAGCCACTTTGCGATTAAAGAACTTTTTTTATAAAACTGAAATTTACTCATTAGGCGTTTTGAATATTTATTTATTAAGAGTTTTTTTTTTTGAAAGCTTGACGGATAAATTGAATAAAATACAAAATCAAAACTTATGATTTTTTTCAAACTATTTGTTCAAAAAAATATTTTTTTACAAAGTTTTTATTTTCTTTTTTTGAGAAAATCGAATAAATTTCCAAACACATTTAGTTTTATCCGTCGAACGAATTGTAATACGATCGGAACTCTCATCGGTCCCAACTTTCCAAATCCAATCAGAAACATTTTTAGCAGTTCGATTCGCAACTGACTGGGATGAATTTACTGATACGTTTTCATATGGAATTTTGGGAGCTTGAAAACGTCGGGTTGTCAAGTTGAAAATTTATAAAAAATTCAACGAGATTATTTTCCAATAACGATTCCCTTCAAATCAAATTTTTAAAAATTTTTGGATTCGTGGGACTGATTTTTGTACCTGATTTTTCAAAATGGCCGCTACAGGAATTCAAAAATTGTGCATTTTTTAACGTAACTGTTAAATTTTTGATAAAATCCCAAAAATTTCCGTTTTTAATTTTGAGGAATTTTTCCACAACTTCTTTTGATCCCCAAATTCACAAAAAATCTCAAACATACATGAAGACTCACCGATCATTTCATAGGAAGCCTTCGTTCCAACGAAGAAGAAAAACATAACACTGAGCTCTAGACACAACATTTTAAACGACTCGCAACCGACTTCAAAACATATCACAAAGCACAGAGTCGAACTCGCGAAAATTCAAAATTCTAGAACACCAACACTTGAATGGAACTTTTGGCACCAGATGGGAAATACGCGCACGCAGTCTTTGACCGAATCGCAACGAGGTCCAATCCGGGCGGTACTCGAAAATCTACTGGAGGAAACTCCGGGTGTTTCGCCGTGCGTTTTCCGAACGCGCGCTGCGCGCATGTCCGTTGCAATGCACGGAAGTCTACTCACTGTTATGATTTACAAGCAATTTCTTAATTGCTGCTCGGGAAACTCGTTCGACCGATACGACTCTGTCGGGTTTGTTTAACGTTTTTCTTCGATTTTCAGCGGCGCGAAAAGTTCGACTTAATTGACGGGAAAGCGACGTGAATTTTTTTTCTCGAATGCGATGCCGGAGACGGCTATTTGGGGATTTCGGTTTCGTAAGAAGTTGACGGCGATAATCGATTTGAGTAAAAGTGTTTCGATGTGGAAAACAAGGAGGAAAAGTGTCAATGGGTCACGTAAACAAATCTTTAGAAAAAGTACTACGTTAATTACCAAAATTTTTAAACAATTTATTTTGGGATTAAAAAATTATAAATTAAATTAAAAAAACTTTTAATGAAAAACTTTTTCAAATTCTTCATTATTTGTTTGAAATCTTCCTAATTGGATTATTGATTAGCAAGTGAACTGATAGCACCTGAGCTATGAAAGGGTAACCAACCTCATCCTTACCAGTTCTTTGCTATCCATAGCTTTTAACATCTTGGACACTTTCATTTCGTTACTTTTTTCTCATGTTCCTTTTTCATATTCTTCTATCCACATATCTTCCCTTTCTTCATGTTTGCTCCATCAGAGTTTAAGATCAAATCTTCCCGACTGAAAACTATACCCAATATGATTTATTTCCATCATCCTCATGGATTTTTGTAATCTTCAATGATTCCTACCTTAAAATTTTTTCGATCCCAAAAACTATATCCACGACTTTCACCCAAACCGATAAATTGCAAATCAGTTTTAACTTTTTTCTCACGTTTCAAATTCTCTTCAAATTCACTGGAAATTATCTTTTAATTTTTTTCCCGGATTTTTATTTTTTCGGTGAGGTCGACGTTGCCAAAGTTTAGGTTGGTTTGCTTTGAGATGTTATATTTTAGGTTGATTATCTCACCTAAATCTATCTCATCCTAAATGCATTAAAACATAATGTTTCACAAAAATTAAATAACGAAACCGGCGCCTCCACCAAAATGACCAAACCCACAATCTAACAAGTTGAATTAATTGTATGGCAAATTCAACTTAACTAAATAAATTTCGTGTCCCAAAGGAACTACTTTTAACATTTTTATACAGAATTACTGCTAGGATGGCTTAACATTAAGATCTAAAAAAAAAAAATTGGTTGGATGTATGATTGACTTGATTAACGTTGTGGGTTGGATTTGATAGATTTTTTGTTACAAATTGGGTGGTGAGGTATGTGAGGTTGGGTTGGATCTGAATTACCAACTCAACAAGATTTTTTGAGTTTTCCTTAACCTAAAATCAGTCAGCGTTACAAAAAATTAGGTTGGTTTGCTTTGATGTGTTATATGTTAGATTGATTTTCAATTAAAACAACTTAATCACCACAATTTATGAATCCAATGAAGTCCAATAAAACTAACTTCTGGGCTACGAGACAAATCCGTCTATATAGTCTGTCGAAATATGGGTCAGAAATTTGGGGGGGGGTAAGTTAAGTTGATATAGAGGAATATGGGGAGCTGGGTGAGGTTGTCTCTGGAGGAAATAGAGAAGGAAAGGCTGTGGAAATGGGAAAGGGACGAGGGTGGACAGGTTTTGGAAAGTAGGATGGTCGATGCTGGAAGTGGAGAGAGTCGCTAAATAGGGCGGGGGGGGGGAGTTCTCGGCATAAGGTAGAGTTGGAAGGTGAACAGAAGTTAACGAGCAGGTAAGATTAAAGCGTATCCAGATGTCCAGGTACTAGATCAGCCAAACATTTGGGAAGGGCCTGATCTTCCTATGGGGCGGTAAAGCAGACACAGAACAGAAACTTATAATGTAAGATGTAACAAATGTTCAGTCAGTAGAAGACTGAACTGTCAGTTTGATATCAAAGTGAATATTTTAATGTTAAACAGCTCATCAGTTAAATAATCGTTTGATTAATCAGTTCGTCGATCAGTTAATCAGTCAGAAATAAGCACGCTAAGCCAACCTAACAACAAATTCAACAATTTGAAACAAGTTTTCAGTAAAAATATTAGAAATCATTTAATCAGCAGAACGATTGAAAATTAGTCAATCAAATATACAGATGTCCAGGGATGGGGTTATAAAGTGGAAAAAATTTTGTAATATGCATTTACAGAAAAAAGTTATTCTTTATAAAAATGGATTTGACTACAGACATACAGGTACTTATAAATTCAAGATTATTGCATCAGATACTTTTATTTTTCAACTAAACAACAATCAGTTTTTGTAATAAACAACTTAATAAGTACTATTGGCTATTTTATGTTTATAAAAATTACCATTTGGTTCATAAGTTTTAATGATAAGATAATATCGTCGTCAATTTCCAGGAAAATGGATTGGCAGAAATGGCCAAGTTGACTGGCCTGCTAGGTCTCCTGATTTCACACCAATGGATTTCTTTTTGTGGGGAGCGTTAAGAGAAAATGTGTTTGCTCAGATGTAGTAAAAAAATTAATTAATTAAAAAGATTAATTAAAACAAGCAATAAGGGATGCGGTGAATGAGATTAATGTGCCTGCTACGATACACAAAGTTTACAATGAATTTATTAAAAGAGCTGAAAATGTATACAAGTTGGAAGCAGCTATATTGAATAGTGGTTATTAGATCTGTTTTAAGTTAACAATTAATACTTAACTTAAAATAATTAATACTTATTTCCTTGTCTAGTACAAAAACTGATTGTTGTTTAGTTGAAACATAAAATTATCAACTTCAATAATCTTGAATTTATAATATGTTTTTCGGCGTTTTGAGGAAAGCAGAATTTTTTTATAAAGAATAACTTTTTTTTGTAAAACGCACATTAAAAAAGTTTTTCCTCTTTGTAACCCCATCCCTGGACATCCTGTATAAGACATTCCTCCATATACTAAGAAATCTTTGTAAATGGAGAAATAAATCACATAAAACGGACAGAACGATGGATTTTTTAAACTGATGCACAGCTCCACCTATCGGCGAACGCCGTAACATTAGGCTTTGTCCGCTATCTTGTACAATGAATCTGTAGGTGAATGAATGAATCATCAATTAACAACACCCAACTGTCCCGCCAGGGCGTAGACGTCAGCTTTAAAGTCAGCTGTTGACAAAACAATTTGACACACAACAAGCTTGACCTGCATTGAACGCTCACGTCCTTAGACTAACGTTAGTTTCTAGATGAACAACTCGTCATCAGTACGGCTGCTATGAGCAATCAACGTTTGTCGAACCAGCGATGGCTTTTTTTTGACAAATTTCTGATTTTGATTCTGATTATGCAACTGAATGATTAACTGTGGAATCAGGAATATTCAGTTCGAAAACTAAACAGTCAAACTACAGATACAGAATAATCGTTATTATTTTTCCACATTTAAAAATCTAAACCTTGAAAACGTAAAACTTTCCATTCAAGGGTATCTGGATGTCATTTTTGGACGTTTCATTATTCTTTGATGATCAAGGGTGTCTTTTCGAAAAATTTACGCGCCATCATTCAGGACCGTAATAGACCGTTTCGTTTATTTTTGATTATAAATCGTCCGCAATAAAAAAATAAAACACCCGACAGTAAAGTAAGACGAGCGTTTTCGTCGAAAAACGTATACGTTCGTAACGGCGCGGCGCCTCCGCCTCCGTAAGAAAGTGGCAGACAATAATGGCCGAGAACGGAAGGCATGATCATCCCACGAGGAAAAAGACCATTTACCGTAATTTGATTTATAAATATAATCAACCTACGGTTTATATTTTTACCCGTAACCTTCACTCAAAATCCTTTTAGCGCCGAACAAATTTGTTCGCTTAACGAAGACGCGAAAGCGTAGCAAAGAAGCAAAAAAAACGAAGATAAACGTCTTACAACGCAAACTGTCCCGAAATGCAAATTTACTCGGCGTCTTAGACCGTAATAGTTAAAGAGACGATATCGTTGTCTAGACGTTCGATTAATTTCTTAGGCGTAAGTCGCCTTTCGGATGAATTTAAATCGTTTGGAAAAATTTTTATCGGTCAAGTTGTTTGTGTCACGGTGGGGATTCCAAAAGTTGATGGAACCGATCGGAAAGTAACCAAGTCGAAAGCGTCGTATGTCATTCGTCTGAGACGTTCCGCGTATTTTACGGCGCGCATAAAGTTTCTCCGCTTTGTGCTTTGACACGCGATCGCTGCGGATGTTTTGTATCGGAAAGAACTTACAATGTATGCAGTGGGCAATAAAAGGCGGCGGATGGGCGGGTGGTGTGACGGGATTCTTTTTAAAACGTGCGGATCTACGCATTCGCGAGTTTGCGTCGCGATCGTAAAAGCGAAAATCTAAAATGGAAATGGAGGACGTGGTCGTTGCGAGAGGCGTCGCGCCGTGTACGTGTTTCTTTTCCTATGATTTACGAACGTCGACTGTCGTACTTTGTTTCGTGATGAAAATGTATGGAAAAATTAGTGTTTTCGGTATGATCGTCGCGTAGGCGGCGGCTCGATCATAAAATATTTTCACGACGAAAAACAAAAAAATGTGATAATTCAGTTTAAAAAAAAATCTTTGAAAACATAATTTTTCTCACTTTTTTTGTTTAAATAACTGTAGTCACAAATCGATTTTTTGTGGAATGTTATTAAAACAATAGCCGACTAGCCAACAATTCACTTACACACCACTCGGAAACACTTCCAGACTCTGATTATGATGGTCAACAAAAGCAGGTCTTTTCGGTTTTCTCCTTTTGGAGGGGTGAGTCACAATCTGACTGAAGAGTTGCGTTCGTCCTTTTATAGGTAAAATTGTCCCACTATTTCAACAGGTGACTGTTCATGAGTAATGGATAAGTATAATTTCAAGCATATACATACAACCAAGAATTTGATATTAACAATATTCAGATTTAAAAGTACAATAAATTCAACAAATCGTCGTCTAGATCCCCAGATTTGAATCCGTTGGATTTTTTTCTATGGAGTTACATCCAAGACAAAGTTTATTTTACTCCTCCGGATAGCCAAGAAGTTTTACGGAGAAGGATAGTGGAAGTCTGTCAGGAAATGACCCCCATTTTTTTACTGAATGCAACGATGGACGTTTCTAGACGGTGTCGACAGTGTCTGGAACAGCACGGAGAAAATTTTGAGCAGAATAGATTTTTATTGCTCTAATTCTGGTTATTAGATTTTTGAATTTTTCATTTTTTTTTTCAATTAAAATAATTTTTTTGCTTTATCTTTTTACTTAAGGGTATTCAGAAAAAAAAATCTCTATAATAATGCATAAAAAAATATATACAGTGCCATTTGAAAAAAGAAAGTTGACTGTCATCTGTCAAAAACTGGACGCAAGAAAAAATATTACTTTGTCAAAGTATTTGTAAAGCGATTTCATTTGATGTATAATTTGTTCAAATCTGATAAAAACTAAGCAAGATACAGCGCCAAAGGTTTTTCGTCAGTCACCCTGTATATTAGGTACTAGATGTTTACAGGTTTACCACAATATAGAAAAACAAGTCAAATTAAATTCGGACGTCTATCAGTATCTTTGTGTCCCCAACATTTGCTAATCAATATATTTAATCATTTTGGCAATTACGGCGATGTTGAT
>JAFFZR010007022.1:1133-14260 GCA_018397195.1 Lethrus apterus | reverse complement strand
ACAGAAAGGTTCGAAACATTGATGCAGCGAGAATTCAAACCGAAGAGACAAAGATCGTGTTTTTATCATTAAATAGTGTTAAGCAACCAACTTTACAAAAGCGTATGAACTAGCGAAAGACATACGATTCAACTCATGATAGGAGTAGGTGTCCGGAAATTTGATTCCACCACTGTACATAGGAAATATTATGGCAACATTCTTATCGCATGACTGCCAAATTATTTGTTTTGTGATATATAATTATTAATTAAGCACACATTTTCACAAACAGTTTGTGATATACTGCATATATTTACAGTGTAGCATGTAAATTTGTGCTTTTTTTTACATATACACATACGGTGACATTTATCTTGGTGCTTTAAACTACATTTAATCTTATCACTTGTCTACAAAGATAATTTACATGTTCGTTATACTTAATTTTTACCTTGCAATAAATTATGTTAATAATGTTTTGTTTTAATAAATTCGAAAACACATTTATTAGGTAATAATTAATTAATTTATCGATGATCTTGATCGTAATCAAGGGTTTTGAAGAATGGAGGTGGTGTTTTACTAAGAAGTTCATTTTAGGATCGGACAGTGATAAGCAGAATAAACATTTTATCAGTTGACAATTTTTTATTCACTGTAAAACATCACCACAGATGAAAAATGTAACAATTTTATGCAAGAGTTTCAGGTTTAAGATAAATTACCTTCAATATTTACATGAAAAAATTACACGTTTACAGAAGAATTATTTAACAATAAACTTCAAAGCAAATCCTAAAATAGATTAAATGTTGCTTTGGTACAAAGATTTGGAAGCTTCATTTACATACAATATGTACAATAACAACAAAATATAAAAAAACCATAACAGCAAAGCAAATGCAAACATTTAAAATCGACAGAATAATACAATTGCAAAATTTAAATTGTTTTAATATGGATATTTAAATTATAATTCAAGTTTAAGACAAAATTACTGTCGAAACAAAAATTAATTTAAAATACATATAAAACAATGGATTAATACATGAAGGAAAAACATCAACTAGCAGTTAAATAATTTAAAAAATCGTAAAGTAATTTAGATCAATATAAAACTATCTGTTTTTATAATGACACAAGGATTCTTATCATAATTATTATAAATTGTTAGTGCAGTATCTTAATTTGAAAGTCTATTTAAACAGTACATAAAAATACTTAGAAGAAAATTAATTTAAGGTCGCAAATTCACAACTGTGAAGCCCACAACTTCATGAATACTAAAACTAGAGGCAATGTAGAACTTTCTTTCACCTTTTAATTCCTTCACATCGATATTCAATATCGGATGTTGCCCAATAATAATTTTCTCTTCGTAATTTCTAACATCAAACGTTTTCCACGAATCGACGTTGTAAAAATACACCTGAAAATGTAACATTAATTGATCAATAAACAACCGCGAGAAACTTACAATTCCCGTGGACACCCCTAACACAAATGTATTTCCATATAAATACATGCAAGTAATGTACGACTGTAGGGTCTCCCAGGCATTGAAAATTTTCTTACTGACTTGTCTGTCAGGTCCCAGTATGAAAAGCTCTATAAATTGTTGGTGTAATTTCTCACTGGCTAAAAATAAATTTTAACGACATAAAATATTGATTTCAAACATTTTTACTTAGACTTATGATAATATCGTTTCGATATACTTCACACACCCTCTCCAACGAAATATTACTTTTTATGTAAAATTTCAACGTCGACCTATTTTCAGTGGCACATATCGGCTGCACTTCGCTGTCGTAACGTAATATTCTAACGTCACTGTTCATTAAAAACGTACAACTGCCGTTCCACATAGTAACACTAGTTACTTCGTTGGGGGAATAAATCCTGACATAAGTGATTTCGAAAAAGTTTTTAATACCATTTTCCTTCAGTACCTTTCCTATGGATATTCTTCCACCTCTTTTGACAAGGCACACATACACCTTGTAAACGCTGAAAACTTTACATTTTATTTGTGTGTAATTTATTTGCATGACGTTTCATCAGTAAATATAAAAGTATAATAACAAAACTTATGTTTATGACAAAGGACCTATAGTTTTGTTTCTACATAATTACTTTGTTTTACAGAGTTTGTATTTACATACCCAAAATACTACTTTTTTTTCCTAAAAAATTTTGGCCTTTAGTCTTATAACTGTTTTGGCCAGTTACTATTATAAACTATTATTTACTATTATAAAATAATGTTAAAATGATTCAAAACGGGGGATACAAGACGGAAAAGGAAATCTATTATAAACTATTATTTACTATTATAAAATAATGTTAAAATGATTCAAAACGGGGGATACAAGACGGAAAAGGAAATCGCCAGTGAGAGTCGTCACGACTACCAAAATACTACTTACCTATACATTGTGACATTTTGTACTAATAAAGGCTCTTCGGACGTGTGTTCATAATCAATCAAATACAGTGCGCCACATTTGTACAAGATGATCAAAAATGGTTTCGTATCTTCTGATTGTACTGTTTTTTCATCTAGATCAATTTGCAATGAAAAATATGTATTAAAGGTGTCGTTTTCTATTTACTTTACCATGCATAAATGTAATTTCCATAACTTTAACTCCTAAGTAACGATCACAGTACACGGGTTTCCAATTTTCATTGAAAATTCTGACTCTTCCATCTTCAGAACCCAGTGCTATACGCTGTCCTGAAATAAAACAATTTTTTTTACATTTTCTTAATGGTAATTGAAAGTGTATATACCTGTAGCAGCTAAACACGTTATTCTAGGTATTTCGATAGGGGAACGAATTATATCAAAATCGACATAACTGTTGATTTTTTTCCATGAGAACCAGTTATCGTAAACGTCCATGTATACTTCATCAGTGGTTTTAGTACCGAATTTTTCCAAAATATCGATGAGTTGATCCTCTGGGATTTCTTCGAAGCAACAGTATTTCCATATTTTTGTTTTCTAAGGCAAATTGGTTTATTGCATGTAATTATAAGTGTTTAAATTCCACCTTGGATAGGTAATCTACACAGGTCTTCCAAGTATCATCGACTTGCCGGGCGTTATACAACGTTTTGCCATCACAATAACCAAGAATCTTCTCAATAGTTTCCGTAGGAAACATTTTTTAATATAGCAGAAATATTATCTATTCCATTAAATGTTACGGTAAAAAGTTAAATATAAAACGACAAAGGCTTTGTCGATTGTTGGGAAACACCTCATCATTTTTAAACAACAAAAATAAAAAATTAACTACAAACCTGTCAAATTGACAAAGGAGAAGTTACAGAAATCTGTTGTATAATGTATAACCTATAATGACAAATGGATAGATGTCGCACACGCCATCCAAGTGAAATTCACTTTAGGTTACAGGTTGTTCGTTTTACTAGTTTCCAAGTTTCTTCAGTTTGCGTGTGGAATTTGTCCGTAGTGTTTGTGCGCCAGAGAATGCAAATATCGCAAATTTAGTGCAAATAATCAAAAGTTGCAAACGATGAGTGTTCGATTACCGCCTTTGGAGTTTACCGAGTGCATCTACGACAGTCCGTTTTTTCGCGAAAATCTACACAAACATGAGAAGGAATTGGATAACACGAATCATCAAATTAAAAGGCTCATAAAAGAAGTTAAGGATTTGCTCGAAGCTGCAAGAAGTAAGATTGTTGAATTAATTTGCTACGGCGATATAACCGTTAAATTTGAATTTGCTCGAAAAGCGAGCAAAAGCTGAAGGTTCAGTTTATTTTGACTTTATCTGAATGTGTAAATATTTTGAAGTGTTATATTTCGTCGTATATTTTCGGAATATCGGAAAAGTTAGCGATTTTTTAAAAAATCGAAATTTGAATATTTAAATTATGACAAGTATTTCGACAGATTATAAATCGTCTGTTATTCTCGACAGTTGACGTTTCTACATTTCTTAAGCTGTCATATTTTTGACGGTTTGTTTGACGTTTCTTTTTTTATTTGTCATTTCCATCAAGGCTCTTAATTGAATATTTATTAAAAACAATATTTATTTTTTTATGTTATAAATTGTGACATTTGATTTGAAATATTGTTAATTTTAAAATTTATTTTTGACAGTATACATCATAGATAATATAACCTACTGGATAGAATGGACTCTTTCTAACAAATGTTATAAACCTTAATCCATACATCTGTACGCTTTGGAGAATATTAAAATATCAAAGCTTGCTTGGATTCAATTTATATACATTTCAAATTTAGGTATTTTAAATTATCGGTATCAAATAATATTTTTAAAAATCATCACATTAGATTATTGGTAAGAGTTAAGTATGTAATGTAATTGTAATGTAAATACAACATGGACAAAGGCAATTCAAACAAAATTAAGGATAAGGTTTCAGTTGGCCAATCCAAGTGGACTTTCTATCTTGTTATATTTTCTATGGTATACATTTCCTTTTGTAATTGAAGGGGTCAGTGCAAAAAGTGGTTAAGTCACATTTTTGAGTTTCTGAGTTATAGCTGTTTGAAAGTTTTAAAAGGTTCCCACATCTACATTTTTAATGATCCCCAAGTGTATTTTTTTTTTAAATAAAAGCTATAGCTTTAGTCAATATAGTAACATATGACATGTAATCAAAAATTTATTCGATTACGACAAAACATTTTTTGAAAATTTGGACTTGGCTACTTTTTGTGAAAAAAATGCGTTCAAAATATAAAAATTAGGAACTTTTGCTTTATTTTATCACAATACTATAAAAAATTGTTTACACTCTCCATTAAATAGGTTAAAAAAATAAAAAATCGGAATTATGCCGAAAATATATTTCTTAAAAAATGAAAATATACGGATTTTACTCATAAATATCAATATCACTTTCGATATCGTGTTCATCATTCGCAGTGTCACGGCGGTTGGGCGTAGTCACATTTTCACTAACGTTAATAAGGGTCCTCCTGTAGAATTCAATATCGCCCGAGATAACCAGATCGACAAGTTTCTTAACAGACTCAAACTTTTTAGATTTTATTTTCAAGTAACTGTGGCCGTATGTCAATTTAGGACTACTGGAAAATTTTCTGTTCATACCTACTTTATAGAGGGCTACGTTATTGCACATTCCTGTCATAGACGAGTTTTAGAAATATCTGGTACTGAAGGCATAATCCATTGTTTATAATCTTTTACTTTAAGAACTCTGTCGCCTGGAGCTAGGCTCTCCGTTTGATCTAATACTGTGTTGAACAAATACGACCTTAATACGACCAATCTTTATTTCTCAAAAGATTTGTAGGTTAGAAAATCTGAGCATGTCAGCAGCAAAAAGTGGTTAAGTCCATGGACTTAGCCACTTAGCAACTTCTTGCACTGAAATGACGATCGGATAAGATTTCGACATAAGGGTTCTCATGCAGTAGGACGTTTCTTGCCTCAAATCTGACATCGCCAACGTATAGTACAGATAAATTCATAGAGTTGGCGTCCCTTAACTCCTTTTTTACAAAAATATGGACTTAGCCACTTTTTGCACTGACCCCTTCAATTGTGGTAACACTGGTAACCAGTTCAGCCGAATTTGAGGATGAATTAAATTATAAACTGTAATACCATCACGTATGTTTCACATTTTGTAAGATACCAACTAGTCCGCTATAAACACAATATGTGTGCGTTTCATGCATAAAACATCTCGATTCAAACAAAACAAATTAAATATTCCGGTCATTTAAGGCAACTGGTAAATATGTTTACAATAAGTAATATAAGTTATATTAAGAACCTATATATCTATCACATATGAAGACCTAACTAAAGTTAACCGACCTCAAGCCATATTAACTAAATTATTATAATATTTGCTGATTTATCCAATTTTTGCATAGAAAACCATATTAAATGAAAGTTTATTCTTGTAATGGTAATTTTGTTTCGTTGGAGCCATCTTTACGATAGTTTGAATTTTCTTTCAGAACTTATAATAATCGTGTACATATACACATTTAGCGATGTTTGACTTTAGTTCTTTGTTTGTAGGTAATTAGAAATTACATTAATTATTTACCAGCGTGAAAGTAAAAGTAAGGATGTTCGTATTACCGTAAAATTGTCGAAGTTACCTGAAAAATATAAGTTGCAGTCGGGCGCGTTCGGGCAAACTGTCGATATTGGCCAAGATATTTATCACTTTTATTACATGCATTTGTCGTTCCATATCCTTCCACACTAGAAACATTTTTGTTTCAAACAGCATATCCGTCTGAAAGGGAGCATTTAATTTAAATGATGTAGAAATAGGTCCATAGTGTCCTTTTTATTTGCAATTTGAAAAAAGGCAACGTGGGTATTATCCATCAGATAAAAGATCTATACAATGACATCAGGAAGTGGGGCTTGATGGATGTCCGCAACAATTTTACAATAAACAAAGCGCGTTTGTACTTGCAATTTCGGCTTATTCAGCCATGTACTATTGCACGTTGTTTATGTGATTAGATGTTGAATATTACAAAAGATTTTTTTTGCTTTTATATTTACTAAAATACATTTAAATCGGTAAACTAATTAAACAACGCAAATTTGAAATTATGCTTGCTCGGCGTGTGTAAAGTGGATGATGCAGACGTTCGAGAAACGTGATAAATCAAAGCCGTGCAAGATCTGCTTACGTAGTAGGCACTGCTCGTCTGAATTCATATTTAGATTAATGATGATTCGTGCTTAAAAAAAGCCACTTGAATGGGTCATACATGAAGCATATCGGAGAGTATTTGTTACTAATCTTTATCATAGATAATATGTGTTTGTTTGATGGCACTTTGTATGTCGTTGTCCTTTAAAGTGCTTCCACTTTGTGGAAAAGCTGCGTAAGGAGTATTGCGATGGACAGGACGTACGTTTGGGGAGCGAACGGATACAAAATGTTAGAAATAATGCAGCAAAGAGTTATGGAGTGGACGTTAAAACTTGAGAAGTCCACGCCTGAGTATATCGTTCTAGAAGAAGGAAGAGATGAAAGGAACGCAGGAAGACTTTGGAGAAAGTGTTTTAGCGAGACAGGACAAGGCTTAGGGATACTGAGGACAGTGAAGAGGAAGCTGGAATAGAAAGATTTAATGTAAATATGGTGTACATATTTAAAAGGGTGTATGTAATTTTAAATGCCATTAAGGTCTAAATTGATCCTATCGAACCACTTGGTTGGGTTGGGTTAGGGTGGATTGTCCCAAAAAATCATTTAAGGTGATCTTTAAATTTAAGTTTGTGACCATAGATTGTGAAAGTTAATACTTACGGTAAGAGAGTTTGTCACATGGAACAAAGAGATAAGATGTAGTAAGTATCGGATGTGAATAGGAAGATGAAATCTATACAAGTTTGTACGAAATCTTTCAACATTAGTCATTTTTAATTCATATTAAAAGTTTTCTAATAAATCATGTTTATCGGTTTTCAGGAATTAGGGATTTTCTTCCCGTTGTCAGAATGATATCCGCCTTCGAGTTATTATTAACTATTATCAAGTCGTTTATTGGAAAGATCGATAATCCACTTCGTGTACGGAATGAGGTTGTTTCCTATTAGACTACTTGGATTAATTTTATTGTTTTATGTCTGTTGTTTGGCGTACACCGGCAATGTGTATCAAACATGCACATAACAGTTTATAATATTTTATCCAAAACTGTAAACGCGCATGCTACTTGATTTACTGTTAGCTAAATAATGAGCTTGGTACTAGAATTATTTGTTTGGTACTATAAAGTTGCAATATTGAAAAAAAATATCAAAAGAATTTTGTATATGTAATTATACAAAATTTAATCGCAAGTAGATTTGTCTTATAAAAATGTTCTATGTAAAGTCAGCTTACGTAAGTACATACATTATTAGCGGCGTCGAGGAATTTGTTCAACATTATTTGAAGCGCAAGGTCGTCGTGATGTTTATGTGTTTAAATTTGCAATTTCCTGCCGGTTACCTCGTTTCCCATATACGAGTTGATTTCTGTGGGCCTAATTTGTTCATTATTAGGCCAGTACATAAAAACTCCGTATACGATTAGCGTTTCTCGCTCTGTTGATATTTTAAACAAAATTTGGTACCGAATTAGTTCGTTCAAATTAAATCTATGAATAATATACGTGATGGTGTTATTTAGAGAGTGTAAATTATGTTAATTTTGTTTTTGTTTGTCAGGCTTTGACAACATACATCATAGATGTTTTCTCTGCTCCAGTAACGATTTTATTAGAGCGTTTCTGAATTTTTTCGTTTTGTGTTCGCTTTTTACGTGAAATTAATATCTAGTGTTTCGATCAAATATATTTGCGATATTTCTGATATTTTAAAGGTTATATCTGCATAAAAGAGCTAATAAGAAGTTGATCAGACAACTGGTTGCTCGCAAATTATATTCAAATTTTACTTTACATTTTTCCCGTTAGATTGAGAAGATTAGATTTAATAAACACTGCCGTGAAAAACACAAACATTTAGACAAAAAAAGAACCACAACAGTAAGCTAATAATTAATTAATAACGCAAGACTATCAACAAATTATATAAAATTTTTATTTTATTTGCAAATTTTCCGACGCAGTAGATTTATAAAAGTCTCAAAATCTGTACTAGACATTCGACCTTATTCTTTAACTTTTTAACCACAATGTTAACAAAACAACGTTGCTACTATTATTATTATATTACTGTTGATACAGCTTTCTGATTCACGGAAAAGTTCCGTTGTCATGGTAATCAATGATACTACGTTAACAAAGTGGTTAAAAGTTTTAGACGTAGACATGATTATTATTGCAATAACGCAAGTACCTTGGCTTACTTCATTTTCTTTTCTTTTGGTGTTGAAGAGACAGAATTATAAAAATGAGAAATAAAATTTTCATTTTCGAAAACTTGTTACTTTTTCGTTTTTACAAACTTGTTTCTGTTTCATTTTTCCAAACGAATATTTTTCGCTAGTGTGCCGGTTTCGTGTAATCCGCTTAATCGTTTATTTTCTGTGTACCTATTTCAATAAGTATGGTCAGCACATTTTGGTGTATATGTCAATGCCGTACAAAAATTTGCAAATCAATATAATACAAGGTCATTCTCAAATATGTCCCATTATTTAAACAGCGGCGGTCCTATCTTCATTTTAAATTGTGATTTTGGTTGTATGGGCGTTCGGTTCTAAGTACGGTCCTTTGTCTATTTCAATATGCGTCGCGTTGAAGATCAACGGGAATAACATGAAATGTTGCAAAACAACTTTTATTGTCGATAATTCGGCGTTATTTTCATATTTTACTCAAAACTAGCATTTTTTTCTGGCCCACCCCTCAACATAGGACCGTGCGTCGTTTTTGCATATTTGCGGTTGGGCTATGGTCAGCTATCACCTGATAAAATAGTGGGACATATTTCAAAATGACTCTGTATATAGGACGAATGGGACAAGCAGCCAAAGATAGGAGGGAATGGCGTATAGTGATCCTCAATACCTGTGAAGGCAATTTATTATTATGTACTACATTTAATAAATATATAAATTTGAAGTTTACTGCATTATTTCAAAAAATTAAAACTTTCACCACCAATCATTTCTCCATGGAATTCGTCCTGGCGTTCATGGTTAGCTATAAAAACCAATATTTAGCCCACTCCAGTAAATGGTTTTTGAAACCTCTACAAGTTTCAAAGTATTTTATTTTATAATACGTATACTATAGATAGGTAAAGATAAGTTATCTTAACATTCAAACTAAACACACTTGGTGCGATATGAATTGCGATTTTCTGTGAATTTCATGAGTTGCCTGGAAAAAATATTTTAACACGTCGATTATTTCACATTCTAATAAAATAGCACATTTCGTGGTTTAAGGACAAGCAAAAGTTTCCTTTCGTCACAATCGCATCAAGGAACGTATCCACACTCCATTTTTAAAACAAAATATGAACGTTTCAAGGTCGCGAATTTTCATTCCGTGCGCGACAATTGATTCGTCGCTTAATTGTCTCATTTATGAACGTTTGAATTACGACCGAGCCCAAGAACACATAACGTGACGCAGTGTTTTTTTTTTTTTTTGTAATACGAAATTGCTAGTTACGCGGACATCACGAATGTACCAAAATCGTTTTCATTGCGAATTGCGCGATAACGATTAAAGGGCATTCAATAACAACAAATGACTCAGTTGCAACGCTTGCAACAGTTACACCTGATGGCTTTAGCGTGCCCGCACGAACGAGATCTCGACGTTTAAACCGGAAGCTTCTGTAGTAACGGCGGTCCTAAAACTTTTTTTTCAAGGATTGCATAGACATACAGGATGTACCAACTAAGATGGAAAGTTCAATTGCTCCGTTATTAATAGTAAGTCAGTTCTGAAACTTTGTATGCATTAATAATTCAAATTTCTCTATCAACTAAAAATATGTACAAAGATGGTCGACTTCCGGTTATACCAGAAGTCGGCACAAACCTTTTTGGATTGTCCATAAAAAATAAACACCAGTTTATTAAACACATACTTGGTCTTAGTGGCACTGTTTCGGAGTTATTCGACTGAAAAAACGACTCTTGCAGTGTTTTCGGAAATTTGAAGTATCTCCGGAACTAATGTGCGAAGAGAGCTGCGGTTTTCACCGTTCGATTTATTCCTCAATACAAATTGAAACAATTCGGTTCATTAAAACGTGAAATAATAACGTTGGAAGTTCAGACTTTTCAATCATGGCTAACGTGATTTAAAATGCAACACTATATTAATTGTGGTATCATCGGATAGAAAATCACATTCCCTTTCATACATTCAGCGTTTCACTTAAAATACGGATAATTGATTTAGGCCCGTATTCACCAAGGCCAGTTAAATCTCCAGTTTACTAACTACCGATTAAATAAAATCTATAGATTAAAATAAACTGACGTTTCACCATCGCATTCTTAATTTTATTTCGTTTCAGTTAGTAAATCTTCAGTTAAGTAAATATGTATACACTATCCATTCATAGGGTACGCTGAATGCTATAAATTAGTTCATTTGGTATTCATGACTACATTCATTACATTAGTATAACTGGTAAAAAAATATAAAAATGAGGGAAAAACGAAATAGATATAGAAATTATTTAGAACAGGAGACATTAGACATATAGTCGAAAATAAAAAAACCGATAATTCAAGTGCAAAAGAAAAAAATGATATTTGAAATATTATAAAAAAACCGAATATAATTCCATAGCCCAGACAGGCGAAAGGTACTATATGAAAATTTAAAAAACAAAGCTAAAAAGGATCATACAGATGATAAGGTATAATTGTTATGCCTCAAAACATTGTTGCATCCGTACATATATTTATTTCAGGTCGATTTATACAAAACTGGTGGTGGAACTTACAAAACAAAATTAGATACCATCGGAGAACAGTTGTTAAATATGTTGGGCAAATAAGTGCAACCAGTGCCCAATATATATGACAGTGATGTCGATAATATTGTAAGTATTGCAGTCACATTAGAAATATATTATGCCACAGATTTCTTAACACACTATTTCAAATAATTTGTTCTCTTGAAGCATTATTGTTCTTGTATCCAACAAATGAGCTGCTCAGTTGGACAAAATGAAATGGGCCCTTCTACTTCCCACGACTACTCCAACTTGTATATAGAAAATAATGATCCAAATGTATCTCATGAAACTGAAGATGGCCAGTACAGTTGCAAGCAAGTTCATTGTTTAATTTGTGAACTATACGATGAACACTGGACTGTGAAATATTAAAAGTATCACTAATATTTATCTGAAAATATCCTGTTGCATAAAAGTGTAAGGCTACCGACACTTGATTAATGGCAGAAATTGGATTATTTTTTCTGTTAGCAGATTCTATATTATTACCTATAACTCTTCTCACTGATAATTTTGATAACCGAAAACGGTTCTTAAAAATCGACATCGTCAAATTCTTCAAACAGATTATTTCTTTCACGTAAGACTCGGAGACTCTTATTAAAAGCTCTTCATCTGAACTTGATTCTGTTGATGATTATGTGAAAGATGTTACTGAAGAAACAGTCAAAGCCGAGACATTTTAATAGAGACAGAATAATAGCTAAAATGCAAAACTGTTCACTATTTAAAATAAAACGTACCCTACAATATTAAATATTGTGTTTATATAAATATAATAAATACCTCGCACAGACAATACTTTCAACTATTGTAAAAATAGGAATGCACCCATTTTTATACCTTCATAAGGGTTCAATTAATCCCTGACAAGGTA
Organism: Lethrus apterus; assembly: GCA_018397195.1. Lineage (NCBI taxonomy): Eukaryota > Metazoa > Arthropoda > Insecta > Coleoptera > Geotrupidae > Lethrus > Lethrus apterus. The sequence goes on along the minus strand of JAFFZR010007022.1, from coordinate 1,939 downwards.
ACCTGCACACACTTCAACATCTCTTTTACACGAAATTATTAACTCGGATAAAGATTTTATAGGTAAATTACCTGAACAGAGAAGCAAACTAAAATTATTTAAATATCGCCTAGTAACACGTTGTAAAGAGAAACCTTACCTGCAGAAATAACAAGTTCGAATGATATGTTTCATTTTCAGGGTGTAATTCCATTTTTATTTAATTTGGTGTTTATTTATTAATAAAACAAATTAATAATTCAATCAACACTTGAACTATGTTAAAAATATGTTTTATTTCAATTCGTTTTATTGAAATGTCACAAAAATTTGGAGGTTAATGTGTAGATTTAATATTTAACTCGCCAAAATCTAGGGATTATTTTATTCTCATGATTTAACTGGGCATTAACCTTAACTTTGTTCGGTGAATTGCATTCTGAGTTTAACTGTCGATTTAGTAGCGAGTTTAATAAAATCTACAGATTATAATAGTTAACTGACGTTGGTGAATACGGGCCTTAAAGAAATTAATTAAAGATTCACTAAAACCATATGATTTGAAGCTTATTTAATAAGACGTCGTTAATGCGATGAAAGGCCAAAAAAAGTCGTTGTAGATGACATCCCCCCCCTGACTGTCAGGGTTAAATTAGTTACTGACGGAAGTTTTATGGCCTATTGGATGGGTTGGATTCCAAATTGGATACTAAATGATCCGAAAATATACAGGTCATTCTGAAATAGATCCTGATATTTTAACAGGTGATAGCTGACCTTACCCTAAACCCAAATCCGCAAACGCGGCAGCCCCATCTTCATTTTAA
>JAFFZR010007020.1:0-14675 GCA_018397195.1 Lethrus apterus | reverse complement strand
ATTAAACAAATGTTGTCGTTCTATGTTTAACTAATTTTTTATTAGCAAACATTATTTAAATACCACTATTTTTAACTATTTTTACATTTAGGGCTAACTACAATAATTTTTCTCATAAAAAAGCATTATTTATCGAAAAACGTTAATATCTTAGAAATTACAAAACATAGGTATAGGACATGTTTAATAATTATTAAAGAACAATGAATGAGCTATCATACAGTCACAAAATATACAGGATGTTCCATTTAAAAATCTGAAATTAAAGTGAATTGAATTATCGTGAATTGGCACCTCAGCTGTAGACACGCTGTATAAGATAAAAAACCTTCGAAGGCGGTTTAAGACAGGATCTAGTATGAAGATCAATTTTACCGAAATTCGTTTTGAAGCTATTAAATTTAATTAAAATCTGTCGACTTCAAGTGAAGGTTGCATATGTGATTTTTTTTAATATAATTGCAAATATTTCGAAAACTATCAACTTTAAGTATAGGAAGTATTGAACAAACTTACATTAAAATTTTACGTTCTACACGAATATTAAATAATATATAGGCTGTTCCATTTAAAATAACAAAGTAAGATACCGTATCGTAAAAACAGAACAACCTGTAGAGTTGAAAATAATTTTGGCACATTCTACATATGGATCTGAATAAATTTTGTTTTATGAACTTCCTTCGTAACCTAACCATTAATGAGATATGAAGCACCGCGTCTAACGTGGGACATTCTGTATACAGGTGGTTCGTGAGTTCGGTACTAACTTCGCTAGATGATTGCCGACGATAGTAGTTTAAGTTAAAAAAAAAAAAAATGTATACGATATGTCAGATATTTCTTCATTATGGCGATTTTAAAGGTTTAATCAAATAATGTAAAAAATAAATATTCAGAATTTGAATGTTAAAGAAACCTTGGAAAGTTTTCTTAAAGGAGCCATAGAAAAACATAAAATAACGATGCAACAGAGGAAGTAAATTCAAAGTGAACAAATTTAGGGCGCTATTTTTCCACATTGTTGCAAACTTTCTGGCAGAAAACCCTCCACTTTTGTTGAATTTTGTCGTTAAGAATTTTACTGTAATTCATATATTTTTATGTTTTTAAGGAGGCATATCTGACGTTAGTAATTGTTACAGGTTGTCGAGGAGTACGAGTTTGATACACCTGGCGCACATACACAAAACTTCATCGGACAAAGAAACCGCTAAGGTAAAGTAAGTGCAGTTGCAGATAACTGTGCCGCGTTTATTAATAAAATAGTATTACAATGATCCGTGACGATTGCACGTTTCAAACTTGTTACATGAACTTCATTTATGTATTTTTAAATTTTTTTAAATGTGATTTTAAAATCATTTTATCTTTTCAAAAGAAAACTCGACAAATATGGAAACCGTTTATAATAATTAATTCGAAGAACATTTTAAATTACGAAACTTTGATATGGATGTATAATAAGCCGTGCAAACAAGGAAGCTGTATACAGGGTGTATGACGTAGTATCTCACAAACCGTATAAAATAAAAAATAAACAATAAATGACTTTTTAAATACTTTAAAACGACACTGTCGCACATGTAAACATTAAATACCGGAAATCTGGTTGCGAATTTGGCAATTTACACTGTGTAAACGTGTCTCGGAAGTAGCCAGTCAGTGAGCGAATTTTTTAAGTGAGAATTTTAATTTACTCCTCCGAATTTACGAACGTAATATAGGAATTTATTACATGAGCTCGTTTAATTTACATTGCAATCCATGTACCTGTATTCGTAATTTAAGTTCGTGTTTTCACGAAGCTTAAATCCTTACGTGTTAATGTAAGGATTTAAGAGCATCGATTGACAAAATTTTTCTTTTGTCATTTTTTTCTGTAATTTGCAAATTTAGTAAAGTAACTTTTTTCCATTCCACTGTTTGGAAAAATATGCTTCTAATGGCAGAACAAAAATAAAAAATCCAAATAAACTAGCGATAGCGGTAATAAGGTAATTATTCATCTGAATAGTTTCAGTTCATTTCTCATTGAATTTGTTTTAAACTTTTAAAATTGCAGTAAGTAATGAAATTAAATGGAATTAATTAAATAATTGCTTTTTGCAGCTGGAAGGAAAGAAACGTAAAGCCGAAGACGCAGTTAAAAAGGCCGACATCGAGTACTATACGTTGTGCGTTCGTGCGGAGAGAGCGAGGTAATTATCGACATTTTTGTCTCGTTTTCATTTTCGATCCATTGATTTTAACTGTAAAGCCGCTGTATAGGATGTATCGCTATTGACCGTTAATGGGTTTCGTTATGCGACGGTGAAATTTAATCTGTGTTATTTAAACGTCAATTGTACGTTATATCTCATTAATCTATATATCTTTCGATAATTCATTTTTGTTGTTTTGACGAAATTCTATTAATATGTTTTTTTAAAGATACTTCTTTTTAGCTGCTTTGCCCTAAAAGAAAATGCGGCAATTAGGCTCATTATTGTCACACATACTACGCTGCATTAAACGTGTGTTAACGCTATACATATTAATCTAGTATCGTTTTGTCGTTAATTTTATGAATTTAGGTTAGAATGGGAATCTGCGGTGGTAAGAGGTGCGAGTACGTTCCAATCCCTTGAAGAGGACCGATTAAACAACTTAAAGTCGATATTAACAGCCTACTTGAATCATACGAATGATTTAGGACCGAAACTAATCGAAGTAAGCTAACCAACACCTACGTAAATATTCACTCTGATATTCTAAAATTTAGGTAACTGACCGATTAAAAGGCCCAGTTAATGACGCGGAACCCTTACAAGACCTTTCCACGTTTATTAGTTTAAGACAGTCCTCGCAACAAATTTCCGAACAGTTGCTTCCCGATTTTTACTGCGAACACATCACCTTAGCAATGAACAGGGAAAGGAGAAAACAGGTTTGTCGAGTAACATGAAATCTGTAATTGGTTTAATTGGTTTGTTTACAGGCGCTGGTGAAGCTAGTCCACTTGATCAAACAGGATATCGAAAGGGAAAGAAAATCCAAGAACGGATTGGAAAATTTATCGAGAGCCATTAAACAGACGCCAAATTTCGGCGCCGAAGATTCGAACCAAAACGTAACAGAAAAACTGTACCATGTAAGTATTTAATGCGTAAATTCACCGACGCAACTTGAATTAATTTCCCAGTTCTTTTCTATAGAAATTAATTAAAGTTGTGTCGGGGCAACTGGACATAAATCATGTTTATATTAAAGATTATAATTTTTTTATTGTACTTAGATGAAGTCGATGTTAACATATTTAGAAGGTGCAAGATATAAAGTTCAAAGTGCTCTTGCAGAGTTGGATAGTAGACCCAGAACTGGTCATCCATTAGCGCCGCATATAACTATCACGCGAGACAAATCTGGTTTACAACAGAGCGTTTTAAAGGTAACTTCGCAATCCATTTGAATTTTATCATTTTTTTTTTTTTTCATTTATTGCTTAGGTACCTCAGTGGTTAAAAGAGCAGTGGTGCGAGCCGGAAAAAAGCCCAGTTAGCGAGAAATCCGTGAAATCCGATACCATATACCCGGAATTACCGGATCCCGACTGGAATGATAGAGGCACAGCGGATGGGAATTCTAATCAACCAGACTCGGATTTTGGTATTTTACATTAAGCTTCCAAATTATCAACCTATTAATATGTAATCGTTTTTAGATGACTTTTCATCACAAGGTAGTAGTGCTGGAGGATTATGTACAGACGACAGTCCAGTTCAACCGATAGCGCAGTGTAAGGCGCTCTATGCTTACACTCCGAATCTTTCTGATGAGCTGACGCTACATCCTGGCGATATTCTCTCCGTTTATCGTCAACAGGATGACGGTTGGTGTCTCGGCGAATGCAACGGATCAGTTGGAATATTTCCCGCTACATATGTGGAGATGATATCCAATAATACGTTTAAGTGTTAAGCTATATGTGTACGTTGTAAATTATCGATATTGGTGAAATACTCTGTACTACCTAAAGACTTGTCGCGAAGCAATAATGTATTAACTCTTTACGCCTTTCTTCTTTTGTTATATACAGTATAATTATGTATTTATTGTTGTATAGTAATATGTTTATAAATATATCGAACAGGAATTTGAATATAACATTGTTTAAAGAGCATTTTAACACGCACATTAAAAGTTAGCTAGATAACTGAAATAATGAAAATTATGTCGAATAAAATCTACAGAATGACAGCATATGACAATTACGACAGGTACAAACCACTAATGCCAACGTAAAACCATTGGAAAGTCCCAAGTTTTTGCAAGCCATGGGCCGGAAAACGCATAGTTTCAGGCCTCCATAGAGGTGTAGAAAATGATCATTGCCGGACGGAGGCACGAAAAGGTATTTGAAACAACTTGTTTGAATATTTTGTGACATTCGTAGACTGGCGCGTTGATTGAATATTGTGTATTCAATCAACGATTGGCGCTATTGCTACGTCGGTAATGTAGTTACCAAAGCATATGGTTCAGGTAGTCGCTCCATCATTATATAGGTGGCGTGTGAAATTTTTTGGTTGTCATGATTCATAATTTAACTTTTTTTTTTAAACAAAAGTCAAAAATTAGGGGCACAAGGGGCACAGTCAGAATGTGCAAAGAAACAACTTCATTGTTAGGAATACCGAAAAGGATCGAGCGGTAAAGTAGAAAATGATGTTATCGGTGTTGGCACAGACATCTTGTGTTTAAACCTTTGTAATGTTGTCCGATTTATAAACATGGAAGACATTCAGCACAAGGAATTTTCTGAACTACCTTACATACAACATGGAAGGTTTGGCTATCAAATTCTTTACTTAGAATGATAAGTTCAAAATGTTATCAATGTTGTGCCGTTGTTGCTTATCACAGGTTGCTTATGTTATATGAATACATACATACAAACAGTGTTGCCAGGTAAAAAAATAAAAAAGTTGCCAGATCACAACCATAAAACTTGCCAGATTTTCACCAACATTTTGGGGTAAAAATTATGAGGTTGGGTTCGCTCCGTAATTGAAATTCAAAATGGTCAAAAAGGTCCCACCTTGCCCAAGTCTTAAGGCTGAAATAAACCTCCGTAAATTCAAAAGGTAATGTATTATTTATTAACTAAAATAATACATTTAAAAAAGCTAAGCAATCCTTGGGTTCGAAAAATCACCAGAAACAGGAGATTTTATAAAAGTTTTCACCAAATCACCAAATAAGACATAAATCTGGTGAAAATTCACTAGACCTGGCAACACTGCATACAAGAATGCTGAGAGAGCTATCATCATCATAATAGTTTGGCAGGTTCCGAAGATATACCGAAAAAGCATTTTAGGGTCCCATCTTTGAGGAATGGATTTTGAACATTGAACAAAATTTGAATAAAATAATACGTATTTTAGTTTAATCTTTTACACCTTTCGTTCAGAGCTGTATTCTCCATGAAAATTATGATGAAAATCACTAGAAGAAAACGGAAACTATTCACATCGCTTATAATAGCCATTATTATATTTTCCTCCTGCAACATGTAACCTTTCGCAATCACTCCGACAAATTAATTGTCCACGACGACATCACAAACCATACATTATCTGTCGGTGACAAAGTGTCCTTTCCTTGTGATTTTGGGCTCACGTGTCGGGCACGTTTCCATCGGCACGTGACGTACAAGAGCCACCCCACTTACATGTGTCAAACATGGTTTGCGACGGGCACACGCGGTCACCATCCCCGCACTTCGGAAACGGCTGGTGGAAAAACGTGGACGCTCAATTGTTTGGAAAGATAAGCCAAATTGATTTGTTTGCGGTAATCTTCGTGAATTTATTTTGCGTTTTGTCCACGAGGCTTTTGAATTATTTATTTGTTAGTTTGTTTGAGTGTGTGCTATCTTTATTTAATTTTAAGCGGGATTAGGATCCCTTTTCGTAGTGTATTATGTAAATACACTTTATTCAGAAAATTATTATTCATTGTCTATAGTTCATTCATAATTTCGATGGAGTAAATACATACCTAAGCTAGAATTACACTGGAATATTTTTCGAACTTACCGTTAGTTGGCCAACACCGATTAGACGTCAGTTCTAAACTACAGTACTAGTCCTCGGATTTGAATACATTCAAATTGAAATATTATTAGTGTCAAATTCTTGGTTGATTATAATACTTATCTTTTTTTTTTTTCTTGAGCGTCTAAATTTGTGTATTATTATTGCAATAAAACAGAATCACTGCTATTTTTATTACACTAAGTGTGTAAGTAACCGTTACGTAATTAATCGGTCACACTTAAGACTGTCGGCAAACAAACGGCACTACAATACATAATAGAGTTTCTACAATTCCCAGGATGCCGGGACCCCACTTTAAACTAGGGCTATAATATTTTTGTGATAACCGCCGGCGTAATGCGCTAAACATATTGACGGTGCTTAAGGGAGTGTGGCTTACCAATTAGGGGTACTTAGGTGGGAAGAACGAAGGGCTGTGTGGTTGTATACAGGGTGGATTTTTTGTGTGTACCATGAAGTGGATTTCAAAATCATCTGCCACAAAATACTTATTTTTTTTTTAATTTAGGGAAATTTTTTGATAAATTTTACAAATAATCACAGTGTTCATAATTATAACAATTTTATTTAATTCCTAATCTACAGATAAAACTCCCAAATTTATCATGCAATACATTGGAATACGATTGAAGAAAAATTGGTTTCCCGTATTCATGTTACCCTTTTTCCAAAATAAAATACTTCAAAAAAAAAAGCAATTAAATATACTGCAAAAGTATAGCTCCAGAGTAAGTACGTTTTTGTGTATTTTTTCTATTTTTTACATTTATTTTCAATTGATCGTCGTTGGCTTTGGATCGCATAGTCGCTCCATCGATTATATTTGTTAATATGTGGAATGAATATGCCAGCCAAATCCTTCTACGGCGAACCTATAGCCAACTACTTCATAAAAAAGTCTCTTGCGACAAGGGAATAATCAAGCAAGCAAACGAAATGGCGGAAGTAAATAAATGTCAACAAAAAAAAAAGACACGTACGATAAATCTAAAACTCCAAAAACCATTTCCTAATTGACATTGAGACTGAGTAGTCCTGGAGGAAAAACAAACGCAGCAAAACGCAAAAAGCCAATTGGCGTGATCACTTTACTATTTCCGGAATTCAGGTTTACATGAGCAAGTTTTTAAATACCCAAGTACTCCTTATAAGAAAAATAAATTGTGTGGCAAGTGAGACATATAAGCTAAGAGGACAATAGTCGAAGGTGAATAAATTAAACAGATAAAAAGAAATTCACCAACGTCTGCCACGGCTTATAGAAATTATAGAATATTTGCATTCAAATAACTGCATTCAAATATTTCCAATCAAACCCAACCCAACTCATTAGTTGAGTTGGGTTTGATTGGCTAAACAAATCTACAAAAGGCAACGAAGAAATGGTACGATGGTTCCATGGTACCATATTATTTTTTCTTCTGCTCGGTTGTTTTTGGTACCATGGTACCTTGGTACCATATTATTTTTTTCTTCTGCTTGGTTGTTACCATGGTACCTTCGTCTTTTGCGTTTTTTCTGCTTTCATGCCATTCCAGCTATCGAAATAATGAAGATCTAAAAAAATTTTAAGTGATATGATTTACTCAAGCATTGTGCAAAAATTTACTACAACGAAGTTGTCGAACGGATAAATCCTCAATTTGGAAAATGCATAGCGTTTATATGAAAAAAATGTTTGAATCCGATAACAATTTGAACGTAAAAAAATGTAAAAGTAAAAAATGTTATGCTTGGTGAGTTAGAAATTTTCAAGAATAATTTCGGAATTCAAAACTATCTCCAGTAATAATTTTTGGTTTTAACTTTAGTTTACTCTGCGTGCGTAGTTTTTTATTTCTCCTTTAAGAAAAATCGCTAACAAATTATTTATATTATACAAATAATATGGTGTAAATATACACCTATTACGACCTATCAAGTAAATTGAACATATATATTTATAGTAAAAATACAAGAAATGCTGGATGCTTAAATTATTCAGTTAATTTTACTATTATTTCCAATAAAAAAGGTAATATTACTACATATTTTAAATATGTCTTAAATATTATTTAAGTATAACAACTATCATAGTAATTTTCACATTTTACCCTGTAAAATTTAACTCATTTTTAACAGTGTGAGTGAAATTATGAAAAAAGTCACGATAAAATTGCATATTTGTAAAAATATCTAAAATAGGGTTTCTACAAAAACCTACTTTTTGAAAAACCGGTTTTCGAATTCAAGATTTCCAAAAAACCGGTTTTAGCCGGTTTTCGAATTTTTGTCAAAAAAAAAAAAATAGAATAGGGAAAAATATTTTATTTAATTTATCTAAAATAACAACAAACGAAATCAATATCAAAGTCAAAGTCAAAATATAAAATAAAATTAAGGATTACATATTACTTACACAAAATAACGAAAACTCAAACAAAAATTTCAAATAATATTTATATTATTTTCACTAATTTTAATTAAAAAAATAGGATTTTAAAAAACATAAAATATCCACTGAACGGTGGCTAAGTCTTGTTCTTATTTTGGACACAATATTGCCTGAAATTGGAAATACTCGTTCACTTGGTTTTATAGTTTTCAGGGCAACAAATCTAAGCTTTTTGTTCTTTTATTCGTTGCCTCAAATAATGAAAATTCAGCTTTCAGTGTCTTTGGATTCGTAAGTTTTTCTTCAGGGTCTTCAAGAAACTTATGAATTGATTTGATTTGATGAGTAGTTTCTTCGATTTGCTCTTCATCAGAATCGGTTTCCACATAAGAATTTGGAGATATTCTAGACAATATATTTCCAGATAATTAATAATTTCGGTTTTTGAACCTAAAGAAAGTGGGTAACTAGATTTCTTCGCTCAACTAGAAATATTTTGTGGATTTTGCAAATACAGCAAAAGAGTTGCTAATTCTACTTGTGTTCTTTCTTGAATTCGTTCTTCTAAAGCATATAATAATTCCAAACTTATTTCAGTGTTTAAATTTTGCATAGAATGAATAGGAAATCAAATAAGTTTAATATTAATTTTTACATAATAATATGAATTCTTTAAACCGGTTTTCTTAATTTAAAACCCGGTTTTCAAATGGTACAAATTTACTTTAAAAACCGGTTTTTTTAAAACCGGGTTTGAAACACCGTCAAACTCTAATCTAAAAAAAATCATTTGAAAAAATGTTTGTGATCTGTTGCTATGAACATGAAAAACTACAAGTAATTCTTCTCACGAATAATCCCATTGGTTTCACCAAAAATACTCCCAAAACTTTAGAAACATTAAAATAAGTTGATTTTTAGCAAAACTTTTTTATGAATAGTTTATACATAATTCAAAAAGTCTAGTTATCATTTCTTAAATACTAGACACAAAAACAATATATTAATTACATGGCACAAAAATTATGTTGGAACAATATTTTCATTGCTCATTTTTTTACCATACATAAATATGTGGATTAGAAAATTGTTTCACCCTGTATAATATTTCGTTCGAGGGTAGTGTTGGGCGGACGCACGGGCCCGGGAAGTGGGCGGAGATTCGAATTGATTGTTCTGAAGTGTCAACAGCCAGCGGCTGGTGAATTTCACGGCTCCTTGGACATGGACCAAAAATCGACAAAGGATGCGGTGATTTGTTAATAGACGTCAAAACCAAGCTCGTTTGTCAACATTTAATGTCCATTGCAATTTATTGTATCGGTCGCGACCATCATGGGAAAAGAAACGTAAAACAGTACAAAATAATTTATTTATATTTTCGATCATTTAGTTATGACGTCATTCCAAAAAATTTTAAATGACAATATAGATTTTTTGTAGTGGAACCGATAGTGATTTTTCTTCCCTTTATGAACATGCATATAATCACAAGGTTGCACAAAATTTAATGTTGATATTATGCAACATTATTATTATTATTATTACTATCATGGTATCTTGATTATTCAGTAGGCTACAAAGGTTGTAAGATAAAAACAGCTACGGCCCGCGAAAAGTTTCTATCCGGCCAGCGAGATCTTTAGAAGAAATTATAAATAAATATTTTTCATTGTAATTCTTTTAGTTTGAATTGATTATAAACGCACATAGCAACATGTATGTTCATAATTTAGTACTAATTTTAACACTTTTTTTTATGTATTTCATGTTTCACTAAAAAATTATAGGTCACAAGAAGGTGTCAATTAACTACTACGGCCCGCGGAAAAAACGTAAAATTTATTCTGGCCCATGCTATAAAAAAGGTTGCCCACCCTTGATCTAAGATAATATCAGCATTAAATGTTTAGCTCGATTTTTTTCTGATTTTTTGCGCAACCTTATTAGGTATTTATTTGCATGGTCATAAAGGGAAGAAAAATCACTCTCGGATTCCACTACAAAAAATCTGTATTGTCATTTAAATTTTTTTCGATGACGTCATATATTAATGTGTATTTTAAAAAAATAAAATCGACCTGTTTCAACGTTTTTTAAGTTCCCTTTTTTTAATATTCCTTACTTTAATCCCGTCCTGTATACTTAAATTAATAATTCGGTTTCCTTTCCTCCCGTTCTGTTGTAATTCCATCATTACCTCAAATGATCTTCATGAATGAAAATCAACAATAAAATTATTATTATTAATATTATAAATGTTTTTTTTTCGTTTTAAATAATAAAAAATTAAAAAATAATTAAAAATGATCTCAGGTAAAGTCCACGTAATCTCAAATCGTTTTAATTTTTTAAGTTTATTTCATATTAGGCTTTTTATTAAAAAACGAGCTTCGATATAAAATTTTGGCTTTTTATCTACATCCTATTATTCTGTATAAAAAATCACCCCTGTGCACGTTGTAATGTTTACCATCTGCAAATGATAGGTAATTTCAGCGTAAAAGACCTGCCAAATACACAAAATTTAACCCCTCTAAAAACGACCCTTGTTCATATTCACAGTAAAATACAGTTTCTTGGACCAATCCAGTGTAAGTATTTAATTGCAGTATCGGTCTTCGTTCTGATTGGTCAGGCCAGAAATGGAGGTCTCTAATCGATAATAAGGTTGATTCGCCTTAAAAATCTCTCTGGACCTCTGACTATGTGTCAAATTTGCTTGACAAATCCTAGTAGTACTTATGAATACAATACAAAGGGAATACTAAAATATAGATTCTCGTTCGACCTTCACGTATATAAACCGTATCCTCCGGGGACTCGCCGACATACAACTAAATATTAATAAAGCGAATTGACGTACTGTTGTGAGTGATATTTGTTTCTTTTTCTGTATCATGCTTAAGTATACAGTGAAGTGTTAATTATGAGTTCTAATCGATCACAACTTCCGGATTCTTCCTCTTCGCCCCCAGTCAAGTAAGTACAAGAATTTAAGTCAACATTATATTTAAAAAAAAAAAAATGCCACTATACTATGTTCGTAAATTCGGAGGAGTAAATACATAAGCTAGAATTACACTAGAACAATTTTCGAACTTAGTTGGCCAACACTGATCGTATTATTTAGACGTCCAATTCTACTTTTGTTCGGTTATTGTTAGATGCGATTTCGTGCAATTGTCTCTTAGATTTTGTGTATTTCTCTTGTCTTTCGTTATAAAAAGTTAATAAAAGAAACACTTTCTTTTGAATATTTTCAATCAGTTTTGAAAGAGAAATGTAATAAATTTTTAATTTCTAAACATATTTTTTTTTGTTTATTAATAACTGTTTACTACTATTTACCAATCAAATAATTTGGAGAAACTAAAATCTTGTTTAAACTAAGTTTATTGATAAATGCCCCAAACGAAGGCGTTTCCTTGGCGGTGAAACTACAGTACTTGTCCCTGGATTTGAATCCATTCAAATTGAAGTGATTAATTCACGTTGCTGCACTTCACTTCCATAAAGAACTGTTTTTTATATTCTTTTTTTAAATACTTTAAAATCGACACCTGTCAGCTGTCACACATGTAAACATCAAATACCGGAAATCTGATTGCGAATACGGCAATTTACACGGTGTAAACGTGTCTCGCAAGCATTCAATCAGTGATCGAATTTTTTAAGTGAGAATTTTATTTTACTCCTCCGAATTTACGAACATAGTATACTGTACTATTCCTCTGGAACATCTCCCTCCTCCAATTAGTTCTCAAGTCACTTTACACCAACGATTATCATAATGAAATATTGTTGTTATTTTCTTGTCATTTTGCAAAGCATGCAGTTTGGTGGATATAGTGCAGGCGAACTGTCCGAAGATGAAGTATCAGATCTACCAAGTTGCGCTTTCGCAGGAAGACCTTCGTCGAGTACCGGTCTGCAACATCATTATTTGACTTCTTTGCATCACAATGCAGGTAAGATTAACGTAATATGTCGACGACGGACGTGTCGTAAATTCTTTTCTTCTTTAAAGACACCAGCCAATGTTCCGGAAGCTCGTTGAACACGGACTACTACAGTAGTTCGCCGTACAGGGTCCAGAGGCATGCGGCGAACATCAGGGAACGAAAGAGGATGCTGAGGTCTGCTATTGGACCCAACGGGTACACTTATTATGATATATTTTTTGGTTGCCTTTTGCCATTAAACTTGTTTTCGTTTGTTCAGCATTTTGAAATTAAATTTAACTTGAAATTGAAATTTATCGAGAAGGCATTTGTTATTTAGTTAAAGTAAGTTTTTTTGTTATGTTCGAGGGATATTCTTAAAAAATGAAAAATGTGAAAAGGAAAATGTAATTCTTCGGCAATTTAATAGCATAGAATTTATCGAGTGTTTTTTTGTGGACCTCAAAATTGTTGGTGGGCCTTTCCAGGGGACTTGATCCTTTTCAAATTTGAAAATCTTTATCCTGGTCGTAATTATCAACATATACATAGTTCAACAGTTTACATTGTAATGAGACACAAATTAGTTTTAATTTACAACTGATGCACGGCGCCACCTATCGGTGAGTGCCGTAATGCATCAATCGGAATCGGCTTATCGAGCATAAGGAAACCATGCGTGGATAAAATCGTAAACATCACGAATCACGAACCTACAGTCCGTCCAGTGCGTAGACAACAGCTTTGTCAACTGTTCACATTATTTAGGCTATGCATTGCGACACTCACCGATAGGTGGCGCCGCGCATCAGTTAAAAATTGCACCTGGGTAGTCGCAAACCCGACAAGCATTAGTCTCTCACAATAGCCGCACTGACGAAGGTAATAACCGAGAAACCAACGTTGTTCTGCGAATGTAAAAATTCTCAAAGTATAAATTAACAATTTTAATGGCAATTCTTTCATTTATTTTTAATATTTTAATCTTTATATTGAGTTATGTACTTGTTTTATTTTCATTTTCCTAGTTTCATTTTTATTCTTAACTGTATTAAATTTTCAACTTCCAACTATTTGGTCGTAAGAAGTGTCTCCCTTTCTTAACAATATTCTGATGTGCAGCAGTATAAACTCCGCATTCGACGAACTAAGGATGCACGTCCCGACGTTTCCCTACGAGAAGCGCTTGAGCAAAATAGATACTTTGCGACTCGCCATTGCATACATTGCATTACTGCGAGAAGTTCTGACCGCAGATTGTGATCCCTTGACTTATGTAGAACGTTGCCTACGAGGAGAAATCAAAGCGGACAGGGCCAACTGGAATACCAGTGGTATTTTAACACAGACTTATGACTGAATCATTTATTAATTTTTAATTCCTTTACAGATTTGACCGCGCGGTTGTCTTGGATAAACTGGGAAAATTTGGGTGTAAATCCAGGCAGGCGAAGTGCATTGACAACTCTTGCGCTATCCTCTGATAATATGAACCATTAAACCATATGAGCTGTGGGTCAACTTTTACAAAAAAATGTCAAATTATCTAGTCGTTTTGTGCCAAAAATATTGTTTTATAAATATATATAATTTTGTATATATATTTAGCACTTCGTTATACTATTTGTTAAATACTTATGTATGTGTTGTAATAAATGTTATTTATTTTATTTACTTTTAAAAAATCTCCTAATCTTTATAACGGGTCTAATTTATATCCTTATCATGAAGGATAAAAACTTTCCTGGGGATCAGCTAACCAGAAAAAAAAACATCCAACAGTAGCAAACAAGTGTATATAAAAATAATATGGCTAATGTCCTTCCAGTCTCACTCTCACAGCGTCTCCAATGTTTCTTTTTACCTCTTTCAGCCTTGATAACCTTTATACCTGCACTTCATTCCTTCCTCTCC
Source organism: Lethrus apterus (assembly GCA_018397195.1). Classification (NCBI taxonomy): domain Eukaryota; kingdom Metazoa; phylum Arthropoda; class Insecta; order Coleoptera; family Geotrupidae; genus Lethrus; species Lethrus apterus. Next base: position 339 of record JAFFZR010007020.1, on the reverse strand, counting down.
CTTTTCTGAAGAAAAAAATTGTACTTTTTGACTTTTGAATTTCAATTACGAAGCGAACCCAACCTAATATATTAAAAATTGTACAGAGTGAGCAACTGGAAGTGACCACCACGTGACCACATACGTCACAAAAATAGTGTATTTTTTTGCTTCACTGCTACCCATACTGCTTATTGTATTTACGTTCTGTCATCTGTCATAAATACTGGAATGAAAACCTTTTTCCAAATTATTTCTGTATTAAATGTATTCTTTTAAAAAGCAATTTATTCTTCTAAGTAAAAAAAGAAGTCATTTTGAAGGTATACAAATACTGATCAAGCTAATAATTTGACACTT
>JAFFZR010007018.1:9224-21835 GCA_018397195.1 Lethrus apterus | reverse complement strand
TGTTAATTGAAAAACACGATTTCACCAAACATACTAAAGTTGACCACAAGATTTACTAGAACAGAATAAAAATTTTAAAAAATGTAGTATTTTATAAATAACACTAGTAGGAATTTCTAGGTTCTCCTGATCATTTGTGTGAAACGGATAAAAGCCGTTTTGAAACGATGCTCCTCAAATACACTACTTATGGGTGTATATACGTTTTTTTAAATGTTGTTTTGTTTGTCCTATGTATGTTCCAGGACAATTTGAACATTGAATTTTATAAATAATATGTGTTTGTTTATCTTTGGGAATTTTGCTTTTTAATAATAATAAATATGGAATGATTTAATAGAATTTACTGACTTACCAAAAGCTGAATTTATAAAAGCAATTGAACTCTGTCTTAGTTCTTGTTATTTTCAATATAATAATGATATTTATACTCAATTATTTGGGACTGCAATGGGTTCTCCCATTTCTGCAGTTATTGCAAATTTAGTTATGGAAGACGTAGAATTCAATTGCTTAAATAATTTAGACTTTGATATTTCATTTTATAAAAGATATTTGAACTTTATAGAAATGTAAGCTTTTAAGAATTTTTAACATGGTTAATATGGTTAAAATTTGTTACATTGATAAGCAAGTATTATTTGCTAACAAATTAATGAAATAACATCATTTTCAGTATGCACGCTTTAACTTTTCTGTTGTGTTCATGATTCGTGCGCTGATTTTGCACTTATGGCACTTAGGGAAGACGTCTTTCAATCTAGTGATGTTGATAAAATAAACTTTGTTGGAATTTATTTTTACCATTTCTGCCCAACAAATTGACAAAATATGGTAATTGTATAATTATTTGGACTTTTAATTTATTTTAATGGCGTCTGGAAATTATTTCACTGACATATTTATTGGCTGTTTAGAGCAGAAATGAGCAAAGTATATGCGCACATCCATTTCAAGAAATTTGTTAGTTTAAAATTCAATATTTTTTGAAATTTTATTAGAGTGCTTTAAATCGAGATGTACATGGCAATAAACCGGCGCAGATATCGGTTTCTAACACTGCGTTCGGTAAAACATTCCCCCTTCCAAGCTCTCTGTGCAGTTTTCGACTCCGCCTATGTACATCTCGATTTAAAGCAACCTATTTCCGATTTTTAAACAAAACGAATTGATAATTCGTACAACAATTATAAGTGTAACAATTTTTATCGAACATAAAATTATACACAAAATTATTTTATTTAATTTACTCTGATCAAATTTTTGTTTGTTTTACATTTAAGCGTGCAACTTATTTTTAAAATAAATATTTTTTTTTCATGTTCATAAATCCATATTTTGCCGATTTCAGTTTCTGAAGAGACGAATAAAGAACACATTAAATTTGTTTCGGAAATTAATGTATAATTTTTAGCTTACATAGAAAATAGATTCGCACTACGCTTTTAATTGAATATCTTGTATGTTGATAGAAAGAAAGAAAACTAAATAGAAAATGTACTGCAGTACTAGGATGCAAGTTTTGACCGCCAGAAATAAATTTATGAGAAAAGTACATTCTGTCCGATATTTATGACCGTAACACTTTAAAGTTTTATGCTCTCTTCCGAAATCCATAAAATATATATAAAAATATATTTTGTTAGGGAAAACTTCACAAAATTACGGTCTGTTGGCTCTATTTAATATATTTAAGGGGGGAAACCACATTAGGAGGTTCAAAATTTTTTTTATTGCATATATCGTTGGCTTAACTATCCAAGAATACGCTGTTAAAATTTCAAAGCGAAATTCGCATTTGTTTAGATTTTATGAGAACCGAGCGTTCATCGGGTACAGGCTAAAGGCTAGAGCGCACAGCAGATGGGGTGGAGCACTACCTCATGTAAAGTCTTGGCCGGTTCAGCTTTAGTCGCTGTAGCAGAACCCCACCTTTGTATCTTTCTTTTCAAATAATGGTATACAAGGTACTAGTTGTCGAGAATTTTTTTTCAAACGCGTTTAACTTGAAATGACTTTTTTCATATTTGCGTGCAGTCTAACTCATGATTCTTTATGAAATTACTAATTATATGAACCACTTTTGAGATGATATCATGATTTGAAGGGTATTGTATTGTATGTATTTGTATAATTAGTGAAAAAAATGGTGAAAATTGAAATAAATTTTTCCAACGCCTGTAAAATTTTTAATTTTCATTATTTTCACCTGCATTGAGGTTCATATTCTTAGAAAATAAGTTATTAATGTAAAATCAAAACCTTTTTGATTTTAGATGAAAATCGGAATGGCTACACGGCACGCAATTGGAGAACTATACTTACAACCTTCAGCGGACATCAGTGCGTAATTTTGTTATTTTTGGCTGAAATTATTAAAAAAAAATTCACATAAGTTGTTCGAAATATGAATAAGATGACGTCAAAATTTGATTGAATTCTAATTAATTGTTCCCACCTAATCTGGTTTCCCCTTTTAAAACTCACGAAAAAATAAAACATCAGGCGTATTTTAAAAAATATATTTTTATTTAACTTAAATATGTGAATATGTTAATCTATGTACAAATTAATAAAACAAATATAAATTAAAAAAGTTATGTATTTTACACATTTTTCTAAACAAAACTGCACACTCAACTATAAAATATTCTTATATCGTAATCTTTTAAGGCTTTCTTTCCGTCGATCCGTTCTTCTGCGATTATACATTTTTCGTATCATTCTTCTCCTTCAACGAATCTATATATCCGATTTTAACCATTCTTTGTGGATCTCCCAAGAGCATAAGACGACGTAAAGATTTCTAGTGCAATCGCGCGGACCACAACGTCAGTAATAGTGACCTCACGGATCTTGTGCTACTATATTTTATTTATTTATTATATTTGAAAATTCCAAAAAATATTCCATATTAAAATATCGTTTACATTAATGAATGGTATACTTCTTTTTACAAACACATCTAGTATATTGGAGTCACAACGGAGCCCCTAATAAAATGACTAAAAAAATATGAAAAAAATAAAATTAGAAACTTTAGACTTACACAATATATAAACATATGCAATTGAAAAAAAAAGATAAAAAAATCTGAAACTACGCTAAAACAAATGTTTACAAATTTAGTAAGAAAGAAACGTTATCTCTTAAGACGTCAGATTAAAAAATTCTAAACCAAATTTGCACTGCCCCTGAGTGCCAAATGTTTTTTTTTTTTTTTTTTTAATATTTAGTCGCCCAGAACTCTATGAAATAAAGAAAATTATTATGTATAATTTTATTAAAAAAAATAACAATAACAAAATATTGCTTACATTTGGTCTGTATCGCAAGAGCTGCAGCCAATCTTCTGTACAAAATGTTGTTAGCAGACGGATTTCCTACATTGGATATTTTCTGTCTTGGACACAAAAAACATCTCATTCTTTTTGCGCGCGAGGGGGGGGGCATTGACATCTCGAGCTGGACGAGGAGCTTGCAAAATTCTCTCAATAAGACATTTTAGGTCGTTTGATATTTTATTTAGTCGCTCAAACAAATGTTGATTTATCGAAGCCCTTCCTAAAGCAATAGTGAATGTTCTTCGAGTCATTCTATTTTCCGGATTAGCTACTTTCAAGACAACGAATGAGTTTACTCTGGAAATGTTCAGCATTGCATACAAAATTGTTAGAGGCCATCTACGACTTCTTCTTTTGCAAGAATAGTTTACGCACTTTTGGTCCAAACTGTCAACCCCTGTTTGGTAGAGTCCAGATTTTCTTGGTCGTTCAGTAATTTATGGTCGTTATTTAGCAATTCTTCTTCTGAATCGCTTTTTTCTGCGTCAGATAAACCGTCATCACTTTCAACAAAGTCTGCTAACACCGACACATCATCTAAATCACTGTTATTCTTTAATATGTCTTTCGTTTCAAACTATGTAGTGACGTAAGTGGTATCTTGGGGTCACTGATGACCCCAATTATTTATACTTCTAAAACTATAAATACATAAGCGCGTTAGGCGTTAATTAAACGATACGGAAAGATACAGCTACTGGGATGTAAAACAAGGCGGTGTTATCAATAATAACATTGCTGCATAGAGTTTTGTGGTCACCCACCCCAGTATACCATTGAAGAGTTTATGACATAGAACTCATTTGCTGTCGGAAAATTTTGTTAACGAATTCAAAAGGTAACGTTGATTTCAATGTTAATTTGACGTGTTGAAAAACCCGCAATTTTCAGCGCAAAAACGACGACGCTCGCAACGAAGGAAAGAGTAAAGGGGCGTAATTGTAGCCGAGCTAAACTAACCGTCGCGAAATACATTAATTTCAAACGTTCAACAAACGTCAGTCAAACTTGGAAGTCACAGAGACTCGCTTCGTTTATTCGGAGCGGAGTTAAATTGAAACAGTCGAGTCGCCAATAATATTACTTCCTTCAATAGACGTAAAACAAAGACTTTCGCGGAACAATGAGATGTTACACTGGTTTTTGTTCGGAGCAGATGGCCGTGTTTTCAGTTGAAATGCAGTTAAATTGATTGGTTTGTTGAAATATGCTGAAGTCGCTTGATAGTCACTACTATTTTCAATTATTTCTAGTATTTGCAATTATTTTCAAACACTGAAGAATTTTCGTTAATTCGTATTTGTGTACTGAAAGGAACAGCTTTTATTTACTGAGAATAAATAATATAGAATGTTTTTCATGCATTAAATTACTCTGAAATATAATTTTTGTATAAAAAATCATTTTGTTGGAACTGATTTGATTTGAATTAATTCTTTTAAAATTATCAAATAAGTTTCTAACAAACTTTTTAAAATTTTTGTACGAAACGGCTTATAAAAGAATTCTAGAATTTTCGTTTTTTACTTAAACTAGACGATACATTTGATTCGATTTTATGCATTTCGAATTTATAACGTATTGAAAAACTATAAAGGTTTAATTAAAATACATCCATCATTTATCCAAAATTTATTTATAAAACCAACCAAAAATGACTTCCACGTCGATTTTCAAAACAAAGCGCATTTTTAAACGTTTTATTTTTCTAACGGAATAAAACAATGAATTATTTCATATGCACAAGTTGCCCGAAGCGAGAAATCCTTTTAAAACGTGCATTTTCTCATAGAACAGTATAGGAACTAATCAACCGATTTTGCGATATGGAACATCGGCGAGCAGTTGTGATACATAAGCAATTTTATTTTACATCGACTTGGCAAAGGTGCATTCGTCCGTGCTTTGGAGCAAATTCCGTAAGCAAGAGAAAATAAATATAATAGACTGCGCTATCTGTGTTTCGTTTCGTTTATGGTGGATACACATATACATGGAAACGTTATGCTATTGTGTATTTATTTAATTTGGTACAGAATTATAATCCGGAAAAAACACTCCTGCTGTTTTCCTTTCAAACCCTATATTTACTTATATAGGAAACCGTCCCGTTGATACAAAACTAATACATACTGGACAGAATTACATATTTTGGTAAATTACAAACAAAAATCAAAAATTATAGAAAAGAAAGGAAATATAAAAATAAAAACAAATAAGAAAAAAGAACGGGAAAGAGTTTAAGATTTGCGTATTTTATGACGAAAAGAAAAATGACTCGACCATTGGATGCCTGAATATCATAGAAGAAGGGTTAAGAAAAATAGGAAGAAAGTGTATGATGCATGTGAATGAAGCACGTGAAGGAAATGAAGAGACTGTTAAAACAAATAAGTGTAGAAATTAGCACCCAAAGTACATGTCTTTAACACATTGAGATGCTTTTTTTTATATTAATTGGGTAATTAAATTCAACCCATAGAAATGAAATCAGAGCCAACCTAATCTAACTGAATTGAGCCAAAATCAACCTCAAACCATCCACCTATCAATCATAGCTTAATTCAATCAAATTATGGTTTATTATTATATTTATTATTATTAGAGAGCGGATTCTATGCTAAATACATATTGCATGCATATTTTGCATATTTGGGCATTTTGTCCAATTTTCGCATATTTCTAAAACACGTGCATATATATGCATTTTTGAAAGAATTTTTGTCGAAATAACTACATTTTTTCCTGAATTTCTTAATTCGTAGGAAAATGTCGTTGCCTTAATGCGAGTAATTACGGTCTAGTTTGCGCCCCTTTTCAGATTAAGCGGGCAGAAATTTTCCGGTGGTGAAGTAGGGATTCACAAGTACTTTCTCAACAGTTGCGGTGGGGGTTGATATTTGCAATATTGTTTCATCATTACTTCATCAGTGACCATTAGTCGGTCATTGCGAAAGTTTAGTTCTTCCGTAAACAGAGTAGCTGAACATATTAGATGTGAATTTTCTGATGTAAATGTACTAATTAAAAAAATTTTTTGTCAAAAGTCCTTTACGGGTTCAGTTGTACAGGGAAAAACTGCCGAATGTACCGTTACCTCCGGAACCAGTGTTGACTAGGTGGGGAACTTGGTTGGAAGCGGCAATCTTTTATGCTGAACATTTCGTAACAATTAAGGAATTGCTTTTAGAGTTTAATGCCGATGACAAGTGCTGCTATTGCAAAGGGACAAAATATTGTAACAAAAACTTCATTGGTAAATCAACCAACCTTCATCAAAATGCATTACAGTTTTTAGTAAAAACTATAAACAATTTAGAAAAACAGAAAATGTCTTTAATAGAATCCGTTGAAATTGTTAAAGAATTTAAAGAGAATATTTCAAAAGTTCCAGGTAAAATCGGTAATTCGGTAAATAAGAAACGTTTATCCGTTTTAGAAAAAAACAGCGGTTTCAAAACCCTTGAGGAAATGTACGAGATTTTGAGTGGAAACTTTGAAATTGATGTAGGTGAAGAATTTTCAGCTTTAAGTCACTTTAAATATGCCCCAATTACCTCAGTAGGTGTTGAAAGGAGCTTTTCACATTATAAAAATATTTTGTCAGATAAGAGGCAAATTTTCCGTGTAGATAACTTGGAAAAACACATAGTCGTAAACTATAATCGAAGTTTTTTTTTTAGTAAATTTTTTGTAAATTGTAATAATTTAATAATATACACACTTCCCCATTTGTATCAGCTTTCGTAAATAAATGTAAATAAATTGTATAAAAAATAATATGGTTTTTATTATTGTAGTTTATAGTTTTACAAAATGTGCATTATTTGAATTTTTGCGCATATCTTGCGCATATTTCATCATTTTTTCGTGCATATATATGCGCATATTTCATCAAAATTGCTCGCATATAAATTCGCTCCTTATATATAACACATTACAAACACTTAATAATACTTAAAAAAAAAGAAGTAGAGACTGCATTTGATGTTTTTTCAACAGAAATTCTTGGCTAGTATTTCTTTCACAAAAATAACATGGATATCAACGACTCATTAGGTAATTACAACTTCATTATTAAAGTTTTCAGGAACATTACCCCTAATTCCATTGATTTATGTGACATTTCATTTGCAACAAGTTGTACTATAATAAAAGTATATATTAATCATTTTCACGGTGTACAAATCATATTTAATTCTCGAGCGACCATAAAATCTATACCAAATTGTTCTTATCGAACAATCATAAATATTTGCCACAGTATAATTATTATAAACTTCTGTTCGATGTATTCACGACTAGGTTATTTATTAACCGGAATATTAAATTGGGTGAGTGCATACGGTGTATATACCACATAATTGAGAAAAAAGTGAATTATCGTATGCCTTGATGGAACATTGTTGATTGGTAACTAAAATGTGCTTCCTGCATAATTAAGCTAACCATAAAATGAGGAAGTGGATGAGGCAGTGAATCAATACAATTAAAAATTCTCTTTTTATTTAGTGTTTGGATTTTGTATAGTGTGTAATGAATTTCAATTTTATTGTACGCTTTTTTTAAATAAGTGTTTTATATGGCTTTTTTATTAAACAGAAGTGATGCACTTTTTTAAGTGGGGCCCGGAGTAAACACTTGTGGGTGCGAAAATTTCTCTCGACGGCACGCGGCCCTGAGAAAGAAGCATATTTAGGGGATTTTTTTAAATAGAATTATCTGAGTTCCAACACTCAAAAATAAAGTGTTTATGTTTTATGTACATCAATGAATGTATATTTTGTAAGTCGAATTAACTAACAACATTCAATTATGTAAGTACATCCCGATAGTCCATTATAATTGTAAATCATGTAGCCAAAACGTTCAGAACTTAATGATTTACATACATTTGTATCTCATTACTACGAATTTCATAATAACTGAATGCACGCTTTAATAAAACAGCGCTAATACTAAGCATATATTTCAAAAGCTTGATATATTTTATAATTATCATTATAATGTTTCAATTAATTGACCACTACTGAAACATAACTGATTTTGATTCAGCATAAATTTATTTGGACAGAAAATTCAGTAATAATCGAATACCTAATTTGTTTATCATTTTAAATAAACGTTAATAGTCATTACATTTCTGCAGCTTTTATACAACACCATTTGAGACCAAATACTTATGATATTCTTTAGATATACCATTATTATCTAGTGAATTGAAACTTTTATCGTTCAGTAAATTTGGCTATAGGGATGGAAATATTTTTGCGCCACAATAAATATTTCTTATTACATGTTAAGCATTTTATTTGATTATGTATTCAAGAAACCACACGCAACTAAATTGTTTTCGCAGTAGGCAAGAGGTATTGTCGCTGAATTATTTTCAGATACGGTATCAATTTCACAGGGGCCGAAAGACACTTCTTTAAATCAAACTAACACCAAAATCAAGTTAAAGATAAATTAGCGGCAAAAAATATCAAATGCCATTTTATACCTGCACGTTCAGCTCACTTTTGCGGACTTGTGGAATGTGCACTTAGAATCGTAAGTCTACAAAGAGTGGTCGGCGATGCTTCCCTCACCTATGAGGAATTTTCTACAGTTATTACATGTTTTGAGGGTTGTCTAAATTCTCGTCCGAATACTCCAATATCCACAGATCCCAAATGACCTCGAATCATTGACTCCGAGGCACTTTTTAATCGCAGCCCCCTTGACGGCTCCAGTGGAACGGGATGTTACCAGCGTTCCCATAAATCGCCTTTCCCGTTAGCAAAGAGTTCATAAACTCCAGCAACATTTTTGGAACAGGTGGCATAAAGAATACCTGTTCCAGCTACAAGAACGTCCCACTTGCGAGCAGTCAGCTCGAGAAAACAGTTAATGGTGTTGTCAAAAGGTGCGTAAAAAAAGTGTGCATAATCCCTACATAAAACAACCAAGTGTGAAGTGCGTTTAATTTAAGAACAAAGACATTTCACAAGACTTTCCATTACCAAATTTTTGTGTTTAATAGTTTGTTTTTTTTTGTTTTATGTACATTATGTATCCATTGAATAATCACATTAGTATTTTAGTACCTTATAAGCTACTAAAGCTTTTTTTTTTTTTCTATTTTTTCTAGTGATTTCAAATAGTAGTAGTTAATAAGAGTAGGTAAGTTTATAACAGTAACTTTAAAAAAGTATAACAGTACAAGCCAATCACCTATCTTCGAGACTCGAGCTGAATAGATCGACTACCTACCCCCAATTTATTAGGGAGGTGGGTATAATGTAAAAACTAAAAAATACATCAGTATAACCATGAATGTAAGCATGATAGGCAGCCGCGGTACTAGCTAGAAAACCTCTCTGCTCTGTTGACAATCCGAGGTTTAATATATCCACTTGTTCAAACAAAACACCTATAAAAATAAACGGTCCTTCGAAGCAACAACTACAACCTATCTTGTTAGGGAATTTTGTTTATGAAACAATATACAGGTTGTTCAAAGTTATCGGCTCACTAATTGCTAACTTCGTTATTATTGGATCTACAAAGTCGATTAAATTAGCAAAGATGCAGTGATTTTCCGCTGATTACAATGGTCCACACAACAAACAATTGCGCACCGCATTTCAGAACCAAGTCAGATAATTAGATTTTTTAAATGGAACACTGTATATTTATGTAGCAGTGGGTAAAAAATGAAATTTTGCACAAAATCTTCTTATACTATATCCCAGAAATGAAAAACTAAAAAGCTACGACGATATTATCCCATGTGTAGGGACAACTTCGTCACTAGAAAATCTACGGTGTTGGTCATTATATCAAAAATGTGTAGTTTTTACTGCTGATTACAATGCATACCCAAAAAATTACGAGTCCTATTTCCGAACTGCTTGCTTTCATACTCATTTACTTATGTTATATTAAAATTCGTCCTAAGTTTTTGACCTTTCATCTTACGGTTGTACAAGAGTATTCTATATAAAATTTAACTTTTTATTAATTAGTAAACAGCTATATACAGGGTCTCTCATTAAAAAAATCCTTTTATTTCGAAAATACAACTAGCTATTGTTTTTTTTTTTTTGAGTATGCCATTGTAATCAGCTGAAAAAACTACACATTTTTGATATATTGACCAACATTGTAGCTTCTCTACTAGCGAAGTTGTCTCATGTGCGGTGGCCTGTATTAATATCGTCGTAGCTCTTTTGTTTTTCATTTCTGAGTTATAGTAGTATAGGAAGATTTTGTGAAAATTTCATTTTCTACCGACTGCTACATAAATACAGTGTCATTCACGAAAGTGGTTCGTTAGAACTTTTCCGTGTTCCAGAAATATATCAACTCTAATAACTTGGAATTATAAGCTACACCAACTGATCTCTTATTCTAAATTATTGGCGCTCTCGTATCACTTCCGGTTGTACCGGAAGTGCATTGGATGTCATTATAATTAAGTACTATGATTGTTTAGTTTGGCACTTGTCTTTTGTTTGACATTAGTATAAATGCATAATGGCTGATGTAGTAAATAATTACACAAATAACGATATATTAAATTTGTTTTACATACATGGAGAATGTAGGAGAGTAGTGGATAGAATATGTCGTACTTTTTACGAAAGATATCCAAATTTGCCAACAATGACGAAAAAAAATTTTGAAAATTGGAATCAAATTTTCTGCTTTTCGGAAAAGCAGCTAAAAAAAAGCAGAAACGCAAAAAGTTGAATCCGGTTTTCTAAATTTTTTCTTAGTCATTGGTGGCAAATATGGATATCTTTCGTTAAAAGTACATGTTCTATCCACTACTCTCCCAAATTGTCCATGTAAGTAAAATAAATTTAAAATATCTGTATTTGTGTAATTATTTACTACACCAGCCATTATGTCTTTATACTAATGTCAAACAAAAGACAAGTGCCAAAGTAGACAATCATAATACTTAATTATAATGAGTAATGACATCCAAGGCTGTCTAAGATCACTAAACAAGGCATAAACGGCGTTCTTAGGGGAATTATTTAGAAAATTGCTTATAACTCAAAAACTATTAGAAAAAAATGGGTTCTATGCCTTATTTATAACAATCGATGTAGAATTACTAAGCGTATTTAAAAATTCAATAATATACAGGAGGTTCCATTTAAAAAAATTGACTCTTACTGATTTGAAGTTGTTGGAAGTTGTCGCTAATTTTGAGCGGCCCTGTATACTTCTTGGTAACTTTAACATCACCATTCCCGTGTGTAACCGCCTGTTTAAAAGAAGCAAAAAAGTTGGGAAATTACCATAAAAATAATGGTAATAAGTGGATTTTATGAAAAAGTGGATTAATGGACAAAAATGGGCATGGAATAAAAAAACAAAATGGAAATAGCAATAAAAAAACTGGGAAACTGAAACAAGCGAACGACCAAAGCAATGACAAGGCAAAAGATTACATTTTCAACAATATATTACAGAAAATAAATTAGTAATAGGAACATGGAGGTACCTACTCAGAGTTCTAAAAAACGTACCAAGCAAGTATAACTTATACATCTTAGCGTTATAAGAAAACGAAACTGTTTAGGAAGTTGATTGGTTCTTTAAAGGTCCTACTACAAAGGATTGCTTAGGTAAAGGAATACCTAGTAAAAAAAAAATAAATAAAAAGCAGATATTCATGCTCTTTTTAAGTACAGCTGCACTTAAGTACCGAGAAATTAATATTATAAACGTTCAAGCTTGAATGGCTGTCTGTCTTTCGGAGTGACCATCGTCTAGTTGGTTATGAACTTTTAGGATAAGTACTGTGTCGCCCTGATGATGTCACTTGTAACAGTGAACGAAACACAGCTGTTTTAGGGACCGACCATTATTTGATGGTCTTTTGTCTCTCCCGTTATTAAGACGTAGAAATCCTTTTAAAATCGATATCTATCACTTTACAAAGTACTTTACGACATATAAGTGACCTCTTTCCATGTTTCAAAATGTAAACAAACTTATCAGGAGCATATTATTACGTAGAAGCCTTTATGAACCTCGACCTTTGTACAGGAATCTACAGATTAAGACGATAGATGACTAACATGATCGTATTTTGATTTGTGTTTGAGCACGAGGCTAATAGCTGATAGCTGCAATTATCGAGTATATTCATTTGTTTTGTTTATTTTTAGAATCTGTAAACATGTCCTTAACAAAAAATGTTTATCGAGTTTAATTGACAGTTTTGTCTAATGCACCAAGCTACAGTGTGATCGAAAAAAAGAT
>JAFFZR010007016.1:0-15263 GCA_018397195.1 Lethrus apterus | reverse complement strand
CCAATGGCTTCACGAATATTGTCCTTTAAAGCGTCAATTGTCTCTGGCTTGTCGGCGTAACACTTATCTTTGACGGCACCCCACAAATAATAGTCCAACGGTGTCAAATGGCAGCTCCGAGGTGGCCAAACAACATCAGCTCTGCGGCTGATAATGCGATCTTCAAAAACAGGGCGCAAAACATCGAGTGTAGCTTCGGCTGTGTGGCACGTAGCGCCGTCCTGTTGAAACCAAATGTTGCCAATATCCTCATCTTCAATTTTTGTGAACAAAAATTCGTTCAACATGGCCCGATTGGTGAAATACAGCTGCACACAATCGATAATGTGCTTAAAAATTGGACCGATCGTGTAGGCTACTGCATGGCCAGCCGAGGCAGCCATTTGAATGAAATTATTTTTCATTATTAATCGGAAGGATTGTACTTTCAAATAAAGAAAGAAATTTGAGAAAATATTCAGTAGTTTTTTTTTATAGCATTTTCAAAAAAAAAAAGTTATCTGGCGGACCCGTTATTTATTTGTTCCAATTACATTCGACCCTTTTGCCTTTTGTAATTTTTTTTATCCCTTCTTTTCTTATGCATTCGTTTTATAAAATAGATGGTGCTTTCCACAAGTAATCTGCGAAGCTATCAAGTAGTTTTCGATGAAACGGTTATTAACTTTTGGTATTTTCCTAAACTTTTTTGTTATTAGTATATTTTTACTTGTTGGTGTCCCTATTGTCTGCTATGTGCGCAGTTATTGAAAGGGCTAAAATGACTGTAAATGACAAAGTGATCGCCACTGCAGTGAATAAGCAAAAATCCACGAGGAAAATTATAAATGCCAAGCGTAAAAGCTCTTTATCCGATGACAGCAATAAAATGGAGATTTCTTTATTTTAACTCTTACTTTACTAATATTGCCTGTGATACTGTAAAAAATCTACCCAACACTAAAAAGGACCCTATTGTCTCTATGTGCATTAACATCGTGTAGTAGTTATTTTTGTTTCAAAGAAGTATCTGTTTCTTTAGTGCGTGATATTGTCTCGGATTTGAAGTTGAGCAGAGCTAGGGATATTTTTGGATTAAGTACACTAGTCTTGAAGAACATTAAGGATATTATTGTGAGTCCCCTAACTAAGCTAGTAAATAAATCTATAACGACGGGAATGTTTCCAGACTGTCTTAAGAGAGCGCTAGTAGTCCTATTATTCAAGAAGGGTGACTCACTGTGTCATATGAGTAACTACCGTCCAATCTCACTGCTCCCCGTTTTCTCCAAGGTTCTTGAGAAAATCCTGCGTTTCAATTGTGTAATCACTTTGAGAGTATGAGGATTTTTTCACCAAATCAATTTGGGTTTAGGAGGGGTAGATCAACTATTGATTCGCTGATTTCTTTGGTTGATATTATTGCTGATGCCTTTGAAAGAGGAGATTATATTCTGGCAGAGTTTCTGGACCTCTCGAAGGCTTTCGACTGCGCGTTTCACGTCACACTCATTCGTAAGTTATTCGCACACAATCTTCACCCATCAAGTTGTAGATTGATAACACCTTTTCTGACCGATATGACTCAATGCGTTACTCTAAATAGTGAATATTCTGACGATCTCCCGATCAATACCGGAGTACCCCAGGTCTCAATTTTTGGACCACTTCTTTTTATTATTTTTATAAATGATTTTTCTGCCCATCTAGAAGAGAGCGGTAATATATTGTATGCAGATGATACTACTTTACAGTACTGGAAGCTGTTTGTTGAAGGTTAATGAATGTGATCTGAGATCCCGGGTGATTGTTTTTGACTGGTTCAATAATAATGGCTTGGTAATTAACAACACAAAATGTATTAACACATTAAAAACTGTTGACTCAGCTCCTTTCCTACCTAAATGTGAGGATTCCACCGGTTTTTTGGGTCTTGCTTTCGACTCTAAATTGATCAAAATGTTCAGTGTGATATGCTGGCCATGAAACTATGTAAAAATATTTTTTTGTTTGATACGAATTGTCTCCCAAGAAACGTTAAGAACGTCATATTTTGGTCTGCTTTAGAACTTATTGAACTATGGAATTATAATATGGGGACATTCCTTCTCTATACACAGAATTGCCTCTTTGCAAAGAAGGGCCGTTAGAATATTGGCTAATCTGCCATATACTGCTGACTGTCGGGACGCGTTTATAAATTTTAGTGTACTTATTGTGCCATCGTTATCCATATTCCATTGTTGCTTGTATGTCAAGTCGACAATATCTAAGCTTCTAACTCGTGACAACTTTCATTCTTATTTGACGAGAAACAGGCACGATTTCAAAATGG
Source organism: Lethrus apterus (assembly GCA_018397195.1). NCBI lineage: Eukaryota > Metazoa > Arthropoda > Insecta > Coleoptera > Geotrupidae > Lethrus > Lethrus apterus. The sequence goes on along the minus strand of JAFFZR010007016.1, from coordinate 12,949 downwards.
AGACGTATACGCTACCAGAACGATGCAGATTTTGAGGAACACTTTCCCAGGCCGTCTGATTTCTCGATTACGGGATTTTGGTTGGTCACCGAGATCGCCCGATCTGACGGCCCCAGACTAATTTCTGTTGGGTTAGTTAAAGGGGCTAGTCTACGTAAACAAGCCGCAGACCCTTCAGGCCCTCAAGAACAACATTCGCTGAGAAATCGACAATCTAACGCCAGAAATCTTGACGAATGCAAAATGCAATAAAAAGAGCCGAAATTTAAATCAGCTCTGGTGGCGGCCACCCATCGGATCATTTTCGAAACATGAAAAATGAAATTTATTGCTTCAAATAAACATACGAGGCGAAAATTTTTAATAATAATTTTTTCAAATTATTTTTGCAATTACAGCAAAAGAAAATCAGATGATACATTTTGCGCCACCTTGTATAAATAGATTTAAGCTGACCCTAAAAGAAATTTTAACAGATAAGGCATTTTATAGTGCTGAATTTTTGTCTTCTAATTTCAGATGAGTGTTTTTTCTTTTTTCTTTTGTTTGTTTATATATACTTTATATGCATATATTTAGGTAGGTTTTGACTTGTGTAAAACATTCTATGTACGTACCGTTGTCGCACCAATAAACATTATTATTAAGGAACAAGAAAAAATATTCTTTCTTGCTTTTTACATCGGTGTCGTAATATTTAAAACTGGAAATAGTACGTTACAAATAAGCTACTGTTTAGTCTTTAAGACGAAATCTAACAACGAAAGGAACAATTTAATGGGGAGAGAAAAAGAGAACTTTCAAATACGAATACACTCGTATGAATAAAAATATATTGCAATAATTCTACGTAAAGCTATAATTTATTTCTCCTTGCTAATAACATTCTGTTTAAAAATATCGTTAAATAAACGCAAGGGAACATAAAACTATTAAAGAATTCGTACATGATACAAATATTAGACGAGTATTAATACATTGTCAGTATTTATTTTTGAACGACTGCAAGGCCAGATGAATTCAAAACAATTGTTTCGTAAATCACAAATTGGTTTTCTATTTATAAAAACAGACAAACTTTTACTTATATTATTTGGAAAATCATATACAGGATGTTCAAAGTTATCTGCGCACTATTGCTATCTTCGTTATTTTTGGAGCTACAGAGTCGGTTAAATTAGCAAAGCTACAGTGATTTTTCCGCTGATTACAATGCACAAAAAAACAATTGCGCATCACATTTTAGAGCCAAATCAGATAATTAGATTTTTTAAATGGAACAGCCTGTATATTTATGTAGCACTCGGTAGAAAATGAAATTTTGCACAAAATCTTCTTATACTACTATAACCCAGAAATGAAAAACAAAAGAACTACGACGATATTAATACAAGTCACCGCACATGTGATAACTTTGTTAGTAGAGAAGCTACAGTGTTGGTCAATACATCAAAAATGTGTAGTTTTTTCTACTGATTACAATGGCGTAATCAAAAAAAACAGTTGCGACTCGCATTTTCGAACTAACAAAAAAAAATTTTTATGAGACATCCTGTATATTTTAATAGATAAAAAGTTAAATTTTACCTAGAATACTCTTCTAATAGTACAGCCGTAAGATGAATGGCCAAATTTTTATATAAAATAAGTAAATGAGTATCAAAGCAAGCAGTTCGAAAATGCGACTGGCAATTTTGTTTTTTGAGTATGCCATTGTAATCAGTAGAAAAAACTACACATTTTTGATGTATTGACCAACACTGTAGCTTCTCTAATAACGAAGTTATCCCATGTGCGGTGACCTGTATTAATGTCGTCATCGCTCTTTTGTTTTTCATTTCTGGGTTATAGTAGTATAAGAAGATTTTGTGCAAAATTTCATTTTCTACCGACAGCTACATAAATATACAGAGTGTTCCATTTAAAAAAATCTAATTATCTGAGTTGGCTCTGAAATGTGATGTGCAATTGTTTTTTTTTGTGTGGACCGTTGTAATCAGCGGAAAAATCACTGCATCTTTGCTAATTTAACCGACTCTGTAGCTCCAAAAATAACGAAAATAGCAATAGTGCGCAGATAACTTTGAACATCCTGTATATTTGGATGAAAGTAAAATAAAATGAAAAATTATAAATTTAATAACTAAATACATTATTCAAATTTTTTAAATAAATCAGAACAAAAGAACGTCAGAAGTGATATTACTTAACAAAATAATTCTCAAATCATTAACCAAAAAATATTTAATATAAAATAATATAATACAAAGTGAATAACTAGAAAATGTAGATTAAATCCACAATTTTGGCTAATTCATAACGAATTTAATTCAATGTGGTTATCACGTATTGTTACGGAATACAATACAAAATGCCCCATTAGCATAGCTTTCACTTACGTTGAATCGCACTGTTTACTACCTTCATTGAATGTTCCTTAAGAAGTGTAGCGTCTTCATCGCTAACTTCCTGTATTCGAAAGTTGTTTCAAGTGCTCCACATGTTTACAGTAAGGAGGTGAATGTAGTGCGGTAAACATGCCGGTAATCTTCAAGAAGTGGTGCGGAGTGTTTTTGACAATTGTGCTCATGGGATGGCTAGAATTTGTGAGGACACTTCCCAGTGAGAAACAAACTCAAGAACTTATGTTGTTGGAAGCGATGGGACGACGAGTTCCTATCAGTACAACAGAAACTCAAGGAATTGTTGATATGTTAGGGAGAAGTATGTTTAACAATATTACCTTAAAGATAAGTAATGTAAAGTATGAGTAAATTCGAATTTTATTCTACATGGGCACTGTATGTTTTTTATACAAATCTTTAATTTTCCAATGAATATGTATAAAAAAATATTTTTATGAATAAGTCTTCAGTGTCATTAAAAGGAAATATATGTATTATTTAATTATTCCATATGAAATATTGGTCTAGTCAAAATACATTCATCTTTGATTATTTAATGTACACACAGAAAAAATGTATTTTTCCAGAAAAAAGTTTTTTCTCAAAAATATATCTTTAATTTAAGTACCTATATAACCTATGTGTGTATTTTATTTATTTATTATTATAAAATGGGACAGTCTTGGCTACAACTTGGCGAAAAAAAATCTTTTTTAAACACCTTCATGTAGTTGTGTCACCGACAATTTTTTTAAATTGCTCAGTATAATTTTTTTGTGTATTCTTGTAGAGCATTTTAAGTACTTTTCACCGGTATAAACTTTTAGTAGGGTTATACTATGAAATTTTTGCAAAAACTGCTAAAAAAGTGGTTTGAGCTAGTAGGCTGTTAAATCCGAAATTCTCTGGCACAAACAATTGGTGATAATAATTAAGCAAGCGTAAAACAACTGCGTCGCTTTGACGTTTCAAAGTGCCGAAAGAAGTTCGTTTTGTTTACTGTTAGCCATCCCAAAATCGAAAATACAATTAATGAACTAGTAGATATGTTACAAGTTTATTGTGAGTGTCACAAAAATAGAGTTCAAGCATAGAGGCTTTATGTTGATTGTTTTTCCGACATAATTGCTCCATACCGTCGTAAGTTCGGAAAATTGGAGCAACGCTTACGAAGAACTAGATCTTTAATAAAAGTAAAAGGAAATTGTGGTTTTCGAAACCAAAATTTTGAATTGAACTAAAAAAATTGCTCAAACTGTTATTTGTTCCAGGGAATTTCGTATTTAACAGCCTACTAGCTCAAACCAGTTTTTTGCATTTTTTGCAAAAATTTCATAGTATGTCCCTACTAAAAGTTTATACCGGTGAAAAGTACTTAAAATTCTATACAAGAATACACAAAAAAATTATATTGAGCAATTTAAAAAAAAAAGATTTTTTTCGCCAAGTTGTAGCTAAGACCCATTTAATAATATATATAATTTGTTGGTGATTAAATCACAATTGAAGCCGCTATAGTCTTGGGCCCGTTTAATAGAACAGACTGTATATATTATCACTAAATCGTACTTTTATAGTAGGTATGTTACTTTCTCTTCACGGTAAAATGCTAGTCTACTACGATTTAAAATAAAGAGCAAAATTGAAGAAGTCGTATTAGGGATTTTTTTATCAAAAAACTTTCTACGTCCAGAAAATTCGAGTAATAAACTTACAAGTTTGCCAAGAATTTTTATTTTATTCTTTTAATTCAATACAATAACAAAAAACGATACTTAATTCCTTAAATAACAGTATTTTCAACTAAATCACAATTAGCACATATACAGGTCTTACAAAAAAGAGAGTTTATTATTTTGAGTTTTACAAAAAAACGATGAAGTTTTTTGTTTAAAAAACCAAAGTTGTGTCCGTTTCCGTTTTAACCGGAAATTGGAAAAACCAATTGAATGTGCCGCCAAACAGCGAGCATTTTCTTAAACAAAAAACTATTTCAACGTTTTTTTGTAAAGCTCAAAATAATTTAGTTATTGTGTTATGAGTGTTTCCTCTTTTTTGACATTTTCAAAATTTTTTGGTTTCAATGAAATTTAAGATTTAGCTTATTTAAATGATGATTTAAATGAACTTTTATTAAGAAGATTTTTTGATAAAAAAATCCCTTCTTCAATATTGCTGTTTAATTTAAATCGCAGCATTTTAACGTGAAGGGAAAGTAATATACAAGTACAATTTAGTGAGGGGTTTAATCCGAAAAAAGAAATGTTTTAATTCGGTAATATATGAAAAAAATACTGGGGTGGTGCCGTCTAAAGTGAGACACATTGTATAATTTGGCAATGAAATATTTACTTAAAACAACAATTTGTTTTCTGTGTCTATATTCATAATTATTGAACATTGTATTTTCCATTACAAATGTTGAAAATGAAATATAAGTTCTAATGATGAAAACTGCTACATTCGGTTTTATACAACGGAATGTTACACTATAGTTATTTAGTTATGGGATCATTTTAATGTTTCCACTTTCCAGTGTTCAGGAATTATTATACCTCTAAACAGAATGTCTTTATTAAAGCCATATATACGAAAACCTCCTCGAACCTGTTTGAGTTTATGAAATTGTGTGTTACTAATTTATTTATTTTTTTAATTGCATTATAAAGAATGTCTTATTAAATTTTAATTAGTCGCAAAAATTATTAATAAAGATACTTCAATTTAAGGGATTAATTGGCCTGACAACAATAAATTAATTTTTGAATTAAGTTCATATTTTGAGTAAGAAAATAAAAATAAAATTATCTGTTTATAGAAACTTTTAAAATTGAAATAATTTTATTTGCAATAATTGCTGGTACCATATACAATATGGCGCTCACGTAAGAACCCCTATAAAACATTTGCTCTAAAGGCAAAAAAAAACAAAGTAGTATTAAAGACAAATTAATAAAAAAAAAAAAAAAAAAAAAAAAAACCTTTATTTGGCATAATATAACATAACATGTCCTATAATACATTTTACTGCTAATATGGTCCGCTCCTTTACTCCCTTAACGTTGGCTTCCCTTCTCTTTAAACAACTTAATACGTATTAACTATTTGATTAAATGTGTTTGACTTTTGTATTTTCACCGTCTTCAACTTTGCACTATTTCTCGCCAGTCCCCTCTGCTTGTTAATACCTCTTTCCAATTTCTAACTTTAATTATTTGGAAGTCCTCCTCCAAACTGTTTATCCATTCCTTCTTTGGTCTTCTCATCCTTATTTTTCCTACTGGTTTTGTGTTTAGAACTAACTTTGGCAATCTCTCGCTACTCAATCTTTCTACATGTCCCAGCCATCTTAACCCCTGTGCCTTGACAATCGATGATACTGGGGTTTTTATACAAATCTTCTCGGTTTGTTCTTCTCCTCCATAAATAGTACTTTTTTTCGCATTTTTTCTTTTTTTCTTTTTCCATTTTATTCATTACCTACGCCTCACAAGTATAAGCCCCTAGAACTTATAATTCATATGTTTGGTAAAATTATTAAAAGGCTCGAATTAGTAAATTTGTTTAATTGGTATAATATTTTGGGGATTTATGATATTACTGATTTTTTTAATTTAGAGATTGACAGCAATATTTTATTTTATTCACCCCTACACCTTTATACCACCTCAACAGGCCGAGCCCAATTACAGAGTGTGGTCTTTGGGTTGCATCAGCTTTCTGTTGTTAGAAACTTATTCTAACATTTGCTGCATGGATTAGGGAAACGTGGATAACCTAATTAGGTCGAATTAGGAATTAGGTCGGAAGGCCAACTCGAAGTTATAAACATTGCAAACTTATCTCTTTAAGAAAATCTCATTACTAAGACTTGAACCTTAGACCTTGAGTTTACTGACCTACTGATTAAGCCACTAGACCAATCATCCAATTAAAAAAATCTAGTGATTTAGAATCGATTAATATGTCGTTTTTAATGATTTTATTGTATATATGGTCAATGAATTACGATGGCGGGCGATGTAGAAGAGCGTAATTTTAAAGTTACTTTTCGGCAAAGTAGTTTCCGTTTCTGATTTCGAAGATCCTACTTCAGGTAGACTTCTATTGAACAATATTAACACCATTATTACTCATAAAACAAAATACAACTACGAAACACCAAACACTCTTTTGCCCAGTTTCGAATATTGTTTAGGAGAAATCTTAGTTGCTTTAAATTTTTAAAACAAAACAATAATTGATTCTAATTCGGGTAATTTTATAAGAATTAATTTATCATTGATTGAAATTCTATAATATTGTCTGTTGTCCAGTAGGCATGACAAATTTAAAATATTGACGTTTAATTGTCAAGGTGACAATGACATTTGCAGTTTTATGCCTACTTGTGAACAGGTAACACTTTTGTTGGGAAACTATTTTAGGTAATAAAAATTGTTTTATATAATAATTTATGTTGTTAAAATATGGTCATTTATAAACTTCTGTAAACTACTGAAAGGTAGGTTGGTGCGGCACTGACAGTCATTTAGAATCAGTCTCTAAATGAAAATCCATATTGATTGAAGGCCATTCATAGAATTTTGTATGTAGGTGTCTGTTATTTATGGCAGAGTATAGAGAAAATATTCTCTCTACGAGTGGAATACAATTTTAACTAACCTAAGACAAATTTTGGATTTTAAAAAAATGTTTCCTTTGTGCAAAAATTTTGATGTGATAAAATTAAAATTTAATATTTGGTTAACTGAAACAATATGTTAATTTTGTAAACAATAACGAAAGTATTAGTCCATTATTTTCAGGGCCGCATTTAGGTATTGCGGGGCTCCTAAGCACAAAATTATTTTGCCCCCCCCCCTACAAGTTTAATTTTAAAAAATCTAAGAAATACATTTATTATTATATTGTAAACATAATTCAGTTGATACACGAGCTTCATACTATATCATTTATTATTATTTAAATACATTCATTAAGTTCAAAAACATCAAAATCATTTTAGCATTTTTTGTTTTACTTTTGACGGTGAAAAATTGGTCGATTATATCGTTGAAGCAAAGAGTTCGTAGCTTATCATGTTTTGTTGCTCTGAATACTTAAGTCGACTAATTTAAATAGCTATTAGTTATAATTTATAATACTCAACGAGAAACTAACATAGGTGACTGGCAACCCGCCTTAACTCAGCTATAGCAGTTTTAGTAGCGCCACGAGTGCGCTGCCAAACCTTGTAATTTTGACAAATAAAGTCTAAAGTAAACGACAACTTTTCGTGGGAAATTATGGTATATATCCCCCCCCCCCCTATAGATGGGGGCCTCTAAGGTTTATTTTGCTTATACGTAAATCCGGCCCTGATTATTTTATCTGTTGGCAAATGTATTCATACAAAATAAAAATCTACAGTTAATGCTAATATTAATTTCACAAATGATTCAATTTTAATTCATTCAGAAAATTTACGCGTTACAATTATACAAGAGTGCCGTGCAGTGACCCATGAAATTTTTCAAAATGTACGTCATGGATTTGAGCAACGTTTGTATAATTGTACGGAAGTTGGGCTATTTCCAACATTTTCTCAAATAAATCTTGACTGTTTTCTAACTAAATTGTCGTTTCTGTTTTATACCTTATTATTTGGAAAAGCTAATTTCTCAAAAATGAATCAATGGATTTCAAAAATTGATACACCGTTGAAATGCAAATTGCATAAGCTTTTAAATGAGGTATTACTCAACCCCAAGTGTAATTTAAGAATTTTAGTGTTGGCACCCCTGCGGCTAGGGGGTTGAAGATATGGCGATCATTTCTTCGCCAAAAGTTGTCCCCCATCGATCTAAAGTTTACATGTTTCAGCGATTTTAAGAAGAAAATTTGGATTCTTAGATATTGAGGGTGTTTCGTTTTTCCGTGGACACCTGTATAAAGTCTGAAAAGTTGTCAAAGCAAATTGGCGATAAGGAGGAAAACGATAATACACAAGGCAAAGTAATGGAATACTAAATTTATATCGACTACTAAAAGCCATTAAAGGAGACTAAAATAAGAAAAATTAAGTGTAAAATTCAAGTATAGAAAGTATTTTTTCACAATAAATATTTTTGCCGAAGCATATTATTATTAATTTCATATATATTTCTGAAAAGAATACAACAGAAAAATTATGCTGTAATATTGTTTTTCAAGATTGTATTATATCTAACGTGAAAGCACTGAAAACCATGATTTGAAAATAATTATAAATAATTATATATATTTTTTACCTTTAGTACCTCTTTTTTTACGTTTTGAATTTCAATTGCGGAGCAAACCCAACCATAAATTATAAATTTTTAAAAACTGACGTTTTGAATTTCAATAATTTGATAATTTGAATTACGGAGCGAACATAAACCATGCCAACCCAACCATAACTTATAAATTTTAAAATTCAATTACGGAGCGAACCTTTGAGTTTTAAAATTTCAATACGACACCTTTTCCAACCATCCGTACTCCTTTTTCGTAAAGAATAATTGGTCACCCTATTTATTGGTAATTATATTAACATTTTTTAATTCTAAAACTTTTGTAAAACTTCACACATATACGCGAGGGAAACGGGGTTCCCCTCCCGTATATTTTCTTATGAAGAGAGAGAACACTGAACTAAATATTGGACAAATTCAATATGAAAAGTGCAAGACTCGTTGTCAGAAATTAATTAGAGTCGTTTTTGTCACTTAAGGAGATACAGAACCAAATTGTAAATTTCATTTAAAAATGTAAATAACAAGTTCCAAAATAATAATAACATCCTTCACACAAAGAAATATTTAATGAATCATTTCCATAATTTAATAAAACATCGTTTGGAGGTCAAAATATTACAAGATTCCGTCCCATAACTGCAAATTATGCCACAGAGAGGTAATCATATTCAACAGACATATTCATTTTTAAACACTGGTTATACTCGAAAAATACCATATATTTAGCGTAACATTTATAAAACAACATAAAAATATTGAAATTGTGGTTGTTATTATCCGTTAAACACATTCGGATTATATTTTACGCTACGTTAACCCAAGCTATTCAACTGAATATTCAATTACTGTAATATTTAAAAATGTAGTAACTCGTTACATCGAACATTTGAAAAGCATTTCGTCAATTTTATATAAAATAAAATTACTTGGACTACGTATTTTTTAATTTTAAAAGAATGAAGCGATGCGGGAAAAGCAATGGCGTTTTGTGTTTATAATATGCATAGTATGGATTTAAATGAGGGGGTTTAAATGTTTTTGTTTTCAGTAAATAATATCTGTCTCGGTCTGTTTGTGGAATTAATTTTGTACAGTAGCAGGAAGGTCAAAGCAAAGGGTAAGATTCAATTACGTTAATGTTAAAGTATGGTTAACTGTACGGGATAGATCATCCGTCTGTTGTTATATTAAACATTTTATTTTCAAAAACTTTTTAAATAATATAATAAAGAAAACGCTTATTCTATTATTTGTAACCCACAAGAACGAATGATTTAATTAAAAAATATAGAATCAAAGTCAGTGCAATGATATATTTTTTTAAAGAAATTATGAGCTGATAATAAAATGATTGATTTTTTAATTTATTAAATATTATTAATTAATAATAATAATAATAATAAGCCGTTACATTTCATGTGAAGTTACAGCTGCTCTATTGTGAGCTCAAAGTTAACCTACTTTAAGGTGGTTAAGACGTTATTGTTCCTCTTTTTCTTCTCTTCACAGCATTAGGTGTGTTTTCGCTTGGTATACTACTTTTCTTCATTTCTCTCGGTCTTCAGTTTGTTTTCTCCATTGCTCCACTTTCATCTTCCATTTGGTCCTTCCATCTGCTTTTTGGCCGTCCTCTTGTTCTACGGTACGTTAGATTCCATTCTGTGATATACCTTAAGGCCCCGGTTACGATACGAGCGGTACTTTCCATCAGTCGCCGTCATAATGTCGTCCGGTGAACTAGTTAAGCTCATTTTAAGTGAAAACAGCATCTATTTATGGAAAGGCATATTATTTAAAACCTAGAGGAAGTATGGCGTTCACCCCATAAACAGGAGGGTTTATGGCGAATACCACCATCTGTTTAGTGATTTAAGAAATGACGAAAACCGGTTTTTTGAATATACAAGAATGTCCATACGAACACTCGAGGTCCGTTAATTTTCTCTTCTCTGACATTGTACCTATACCTTCTTTAACAAAGCTGAGTTAGACGTTGAGCGAAACTTAATGTCCGGGAGCAGCGGTAAGCGGAGAACTGAAAGCGGCAAGCGACAAGCGGCTCTGTCCTCTGTAGTTTCTAGATACTGACATTTCTCTTTTCTTTGGAATTGGTATTATGAATCATGTCTTCCATTCTTCCGAAATATTTTCTTCTCTCCATGTTCTTAGTATAAGTTTAAAAATTACTTTGTGTAGTCCCTCTCCCGCGTTTACTTTATCGTGTCGTGAAGTTTCTCCTTTCTAAGACTGTTTAATTGTATTCTGGACTGCAGCTAATGTTGGTTCTTCTGTATTTCCCTCGTCCTTGTTTTCCTCTACGTTCATTATTCCCCAACTCCTTCATTCTTATACTTTAAAGTATATCTTCCATTTTTCGCCACTGATGTTAAATGTCAGTTTCTTTTTTTATATGCAGGATCATTCTGAAATAGTTACTGATATTTTAACAGGTGATAGCTGACAATAGCCCAATCACAAAAATGCAAAAATGCAAATATGCAAAAATGACGGTCCTATATTGAAGGGTGTGCCAGAAAAAAATATTTTAAGTTTTGAGTAAAATATGACGATAACTCCGAATTATCATCAATAAAGGTTGTGTTGCAACATTTCATGTTATTCGCGCCAAAGGAAGTTTGAACGCGACATACATATATTGAAATGGACACAGGGTCGTACTTCGAACCGAATGCCAAAATTTAAAATGAAGCCGCCGCCGTTTTTGCGGATTTGGGTTTAGGTTAAGGTCAGCTATCACCTGTTAAAATATCAGTACTTATTTCAGAATGACTCTGTATTTATATAATGCTCTAGTGTTGTTATTTCTGCGCTTTTTCCTATTTCGTCCATTTTTCTCTCTATCCGTTGTTGTTTCTTTTTTCTACATAATTTTAAGCTCAGTTTTCTTTTTTCCTTATAAGTGCTTAGGTCCTTTTCGTTCTTTGTTTTGTGCCATTTACTTCTTGCTTCATTCTTTACTTCTATTGCCCTTAGATATTTTTGATCAAACCATTTATTTCTGCTTTTCTTTATCTTGCCCCATATTCTTTTTCCTGCTTTCTCATTTACACTGTCTTTGGTAATTCTCCATTTCTCCTCCTTATCCTTGCCCACTTTTCTTTGCAATCTTCCCCTTATTTCATATTAGCTCCTCTGTAAAATCTGTTGTGTTTTATTACCGTTATGTCTTTTCTCTTGACCAACACGTGGTCTATTTAATTTCCTGTATTTGTTCCGGATATAATCCATGCAACTTTTTGTACTCCTTATGTTATATTATATTATTAATTAAATATTAGTAAAAACACATTTTCATAAAAAGCTTTGATGGCAAAAAGAAGGTAATTTAAACATCGATTAAAATTGCTTAGTGGCTCAGCCAGTAAATCTGATATGAGGTATGAAGTTCAAATCTTAGTCTGAGGACATTCGCATTTTATTTAGAATACAATAGAATATGATGGAATAAAAAACTTTATGTTCTTCTTTCACGAGTAATAAATCAAACGATGAAATTGTATGACTAATTTCGTTTATTAAAACATTATCAAGTACATTTTGAACACTGTAACGCGTACATATGCGTTACAGTCTTGGACAAAAGAAATTATAAAACAAGATTTAAGGACGTCATATAGACTATAAAAAGAGACTAATTTTAGCAAACCTTGTTAGAAAAGCGACTATACAGTGTGTCCACGGATGGATTTAACTATTCTTGTAAACTTCCTTATTTCGCATTTTAGGAAGAACAGTCATTCTTCATAAAAAGTTTTGCTCCATCTAGCAAGTCTTCAGCCACTATCAAATTTAGAAATAACATACAGGCTGGTTAGAAAACTAGACACCGTGAAATTTGGTTAAGAATAAAGTACCTTTTTATTTGAAAGGAAAGTATAAGTATTACTGGGAAAAGGTGTTTGAAATTTCAATAGAAGCTCACATATCTAATCCGAACGTTACTTCTCAAATTGGACAGTTCGGTCCTATTAGATGGCCTCCTCGCTCTCTAGACATTACTCCATTAGACTTTTTTATGGGGATATATTAAGCAGAAAGTTTACGCGTATGATTTGCAGGATGATGAAAATATTTTAAGACAGAAAAGTACAGAAGCCGTAGCGGACATAAATGGAGATACCAATCACCTAGTGTTCGAAAAGTTTAGAGCAGTCGTTGAAAAATGTGTAACACTAGGAGGGCAACATGTAGAATAAGTTTTCTTTGTTTTTGTGTATTGTAAAAATTGTGTAATAAATTGTAACCATCCTTCTTCAAATCTGT
>JAFFZR010007015.1:0-15450 GCA_018397195.1 Lethrus apterus | reverse complement strand
GAAACCATATGGGTATTATTACAGTGGTCAACAATTACTCGTTAAACACAAAATATGAAATTTCAAATTACAGAATACAAAAAACGTTTACGTTTACCCCACTTGACTATATATCAAGAACATGTCCCATAGTTCATTCAGTACACATCAATCAGTAAATTAACAGTAAATTTTTATTGGGGTCAGAATACAACTTTTATACATTTTAAATAGAAATCCTGAATATTTCCTGAACAAATCTCATGTTAGCCATTCCATTATTGTGGAGATAAAGCGTCCGTTTCAAGGGAAATGGGTTACAAGACGCGCGCATGTTGCATAATAAATTATAGTTTATTTCTATCGGATACATCGCACTTTAAAAATAGACTAAGATGATTGATTTGATTTCGTGCTGCGTCTTCGCGTGACTATCGATTTTTCTCGATAATATACATTTTTCAAGGGTGGTAATTTCCGTAATGATTCGTTGTAAAATCAGCCCATAAAAATTTCTACTTCATTTAACCGATAAATTTTTTTTTTGCAGTCGAACAACAAAAAAGAAGCGGAAAAACTCGTCAAAAACATAATAAAAGTGGTGATAAAATTGGCGGTTCTTCATCGAAACGGCCTATTCTCGGCCGACGAACTGAAACAAGCGGAACGTTTCAAGACCAAGTTTCGAATGGCCGGTATGGCCATCATCTCCTTTTACGAGGTCGACTTCAGTTATGACCGTAACTATCTAACGTCGGCTTTAAACGAGTCACACAAGTGCCTGCAATTCATCGTCTCGAAGCATCTTACGGACAAATCTATGAGCCGGATCGACGGCGTCTTCGGGTTTTTCTCCAACGAACATTTTTTGGACGCCATCTTCAAAACCGATTCGGAGTACAGGGACGTGCTTGGAAGGATTGTCGCCGATTTGAACAAAGCCATCGAAAATGGCGATCTCTAGTGTTGTTTGTTTAATGTGATTTAGAAGTGACGGTTTTGAATGTTCGGTGCGTAGTTTTCGTCAAAGTTAGGTGTCAACTACATGAAACCATATTAAGTTTTATAGAATGCCATAGGCGTCTTACTATAAGTCTTTAAATCGTTTTTTTTTTTTTTTAAGAAAATGCCAACGTGATGGAAGGGCGAACCCAAAACGACAAGTTAAAAAATGTACAACGAAAAAATAATATAAAATACGAATTAAATGCGCCAAAAAAGTATTTACTGGGGCGTATTTTAGTCTAAAGACAGTCCTGATCAAGTATAGAAGATACAACATTTTTTTTTGTTTATCTTCTGAACAAGAACAAGAACTTGACAAGAACGCTCATTAGAAAAGAATCTCTCTTCCTAAGCTTATACACTCTGTATATGTAGTACAAATTTTGTAAACTGCAATAAGAAGGTACCTAATTTATTTTTCAACTAAATAAATGATTTTATGTGTTTACATTTCAAATCTTCTGAAGCCCATCATAAAACTTGATTTGGTTTCATGTAGATGACAAATTATTTATTTTTGCATATATTATGTAGGTACTTACGAATTACGCAGTTCTTATTTTATATAATGTACGATTCCAAAATGATGTATGCTCGGACATCAATTATTTGACGAGTTAAAAATTCCTTATTTACTCTTGCCATCATATTCAATTCAGAAAACTATAGGTAACGGACAACAGCCATTTGAAACAACAAAATAAATAAATAAAGGTAAAATTTGCAATCTCGAAAATCATGTGATCGTAATACTCACGAAAAATAATCTCTAGTAATAAGCATATTCAATGACATATCTTATTATTTAGAGGTTTTAGAACAAAGAAGCGTATTTTTAGACTAATTAGTTCATACAACCTACAAGAATTTAATGTGGAATATAGTAACAAATATCATTTCTTAAACCAATCAATCGTGATGGACTGATAAATAATTTTTGCAAATATTAGACAATAAAAATATCTGTCCCTTCGTAACAAATCTTAATTGGTTGACAGAAATTTTTCATTTTCACGAAGGAACACTTCAATCTTTTAGAAAATAAGACGTACTGTGATTTTCTTTATGTCCTTATAAAGCGGCCGTAATATGAAAACTACACTGCTAAAATAAAAATAAATCGATGCCTTTGCGACCGTCGTGAAATCTCACCCTTTACAGTAAGCTTATAATAACACTTAAAGCACTATCGAATCCATTAAACTAGTCATGCCACGTTTTTGTCTATTGTTCACTTAATGTTATAGCAATATGTCGTTAAACGTTATATCTCACCTGTGGGCACAATTATGATAAGCCAAACAATAAATAATGCATGGTACATGAAGTTCATTCGTAATGGAAATTTGTATGATGTTCGTTGTAAACTCATATTTAAATGCAACATTTCCTGCACCATGTATTGATGACAAACGCTTATGCATACAAAAATTAATCATATTTTCTCATAGACACTACATAGTAAGTTATTTGTATTATATTGTGAAATAAATTGTAACTATTTGAAAGATAAACGTACATAAATTAATCCTGTGAACTTCCTTTCTTTCATAATATATACTTCCTGCGAAGCAGAACCTGACTTAATAGACAAAATTTTTGTGACTTGCAGGAATATAGAGAAGCAATAAGGAACAAAAAATGCACAAAAAAATAACTAAAATCGACGACAATAACTACACAATTTAACAATTCAAGAGAAAAACGATTGTTTGACAGTTAAATTGACACAACCTCTTTAACAGGATTTTCAAATGTTTGAAAGTAAATCAGTATTAACCAATCACAACAGCGTAATTTAAATTTGGCGCCATGAGTTTCCGAAGAAAAATGAACTAAAAACATAAAATTTAAAAATTGACATGTCTAACCAAGTAAACGTTTCCAGTCTGTAAATTTTAAATTACTCAAAATGAATAATATTGAAAAACAATTATTGCGACTGTAAGTTTGCTTCTTTCGTAGAATATATAAACATTTTTAACTTGCAGTAATAATGCAATAAGCGCAATACATCAAAGACAAAACATCGACAGGAACCCAAAATTGCACATACCTTTAAATCCTATAGTATTAACAATACGACAGGAGTTATATAATCTACAAAACTTAAATACAACTGTACGTATTATTTGTATTCATTAAAAATGAACAGAGCTTAGAAAGTTTATTTTCTCTTTGTAGGCCAGGAAACGAAAACTAGTTAAACTTTATATGGAGGACTTCCTACAGGAAGAAAAAGAACTAAGAGAAGTTGGATTGGCCTACATTAACATACAACAGTAAACAAGTTCGTTTTCCAACATAATTTTAATATTTTATAAAAAGAACAACATAATTTATATACATCATAAAATATTCTCTTTATCTTTCAATTTCAATTTCTAAAGGGCAGTGCCATAAAAACATATTACTTGTAAAGAACTGTATAAATCTAGATCACATGAATGCGCATAAAATGTTATAGGGTTACAATCTGAATTTGTACTTATGAAAGATATAGATAACTTTCCAACATACAATTTTAAAAACAAACATGGAGATCAATTGAATAGGTCTGTACACGTAACTAAAATTACGTAAAGTAAACAATTGTTTTAAATATTTTATTAAGTCCATCTCTTAAATAAATTATATATTTACACGATCCTGCTATATTCTAATCGATGATTTTAAATCCTCGTCATCTGTTGACGTTTCAGTGTTTGTACTTCTTATGTATACAGGACCTTTGATACCCATAACATATTCTTCTGTTATATGGACACCTGTTATTCCAGAACCGGGTATTTCAAACATTGGTTCCAGCAACAATGATTCCTTTAAATGAAAAATAAATTAAGGTTTTCCAAGACATGAACAAACATAAATAATATCGTCTACAGTTTGACATGAACTTACTAAAATTGCTCTAAGACCTCTAGCGCCCGTTTTTCTTTCCATGGCTAATTGTGCGATTGCTTTCAAAGCGTCTGGTGTAAAAGAAAGCTCACATTGATCCATAGCCAACAGTCTTTGATATTGCGGAATCAAAGCATTACGTGGCTCCGTTAAAATACGCACCAACATAATCTTGTCAAGGCTGTGAAAGGGCACCAAAACGGGAAATCTCCCAACAAATTCCTAATAAAAATATGTCATTCCTATTTCTACATCAAAATGTTAAATCATACCGGTATCATTCCAAAATCTATGAGATCTCTAGCTTGAACCTGTCTCAAAGCTTGATCCTTTTCGTGATTTTCCTCCTCAGCAGATAGGTCACTTTGACTTGTAGCCTGCTGAGTAGCAGCTCTACGGCCTTCATTACCTGACACTGATGCACCAAAACCAAAAAACTACAAGACAGCATGTAAGATAATAAAAATTATATTCTGTATTATTTACATTTGCGTTATTTCTGCGAGAAATGAGACGTTCTAATCCATTGTAAGCGCCACTTGCAACAAAGAGGATATTCGTTGTGTCCACTTGGATGGTTTCCCCTCTTAACTTACGTGGAGAATTTCGCTCTGGCACATTGACCACAGTGCCTTCTAACATCTTCAACATACCTTGTTGTACACCTTCACCTGAAATACAGTTAATACAGAAAATAAGTGCATAGTTGAAAGTTATGCTTGCTTATTATAAAAACATTTTAAAATAGTAACTTGACAATTTTACACAAGTTTTTAATTTATTGTAATTAAAATTCAAAATATTTAAATAAACAACAATATTGAATTAAATGCGTAATTTGTTTAATAACACAAGTTATAAATAGATTTGGTAATTATATAAAAATATTTGAAGTCTGTGCCAAAATATTGTAATTCACATATCATTGTTTACATAATAAGTTTGAGCATACATTTTTCTAATAATGTTGATGACAAAATTATTGGTGAACTCACCTCCGACATCTCTAAGTTGATGTATACCAGGCACAGCACCAATTTTATCTACTTCATCCAAAAATACAATCCCTAATTGAGCACGTTCTACGCTATAACCAGCATCTTGTAATAATTTTCCTATAACACTTTCGATATCCTCTCCCACATATCCAGCCTGAGTCAATGTTGTACAATCACAAATGGCAAACGGCACGTCAAGGCACTGAGCTATGGTTTGAGCCAACAGTGTTTTACCTGTGAAACACACAATTTAAACTAAAACTATATAAATAGAAAAAAAAATTTACCTGAACCAGTAGGTCCCAACAGGAGTATGTTACTTTTTTCCAATTTCAAATCATGTGTGGTCCTATCTAGAATGTCGGAACCGACAGCACTGGATGATCGATTGGGGTTATCAGAGGTAGGATTCTGCAGCGTGAAACCCATAGTATTTCCATGTCCAAACCCTGTTATATGGAGGAGATCTGCACATATTACATGTTATTTAAGAGTATGGCACAAACTAGACCTAAGTGGCTTTTAAAGTTGAAATGATTTTCATTAGAAACACACTTTCTTAGGACTCAAGATTCAATTAAAGTCATAAGAGGTTTATGTAAAACTTTATAGTATTAAAAATTTAAGTGTCTTGTATATGTCTAAGTGTTATATATTTACTAAAGAATGCTAAAATACTTATTAAAAACAAATGATACCTCTATGTGTAAAATTGTGATGTGGACCTTGTTCCATTACAGCCATATCTTGTCTAGAAGTGTTGCTTTGAGCAGGTGCATTATTAAAAATTCTTTTATAATGATTGTACACAGCCACAGATAGAACCTAAAAATAATAGTTTATGGAATATTGCATTTTATAATTAAATTAATGACTTAATGACCTTTTTTGCATGTTCTTGTCCCACTACATGCTTATTAAGATAATCAAATATCTTTTTCGGAGGAGGTGGTGGTTTCCTATAAAATCCATTTTTATTCTCAACACCCTCTTTCTTCTTACTATCAACTTCACTAAGCACCACAAAGAAATGGTGACATTTTTCACACTTAACAAAGCGCGTCGAGCTTACAAACGTCTCAACATGTGTACAAGGATCGCCACACTTTGGACAGGAAAGTGTGTTCTTATTTTTTCCACCATTGCCACTGCAACTAGTACCTGAACTAGTACTACCCGAAACGTCCTTGGGAGGTGGTGAAGTTCCTCCTGGAGGATCTCCTGAACCAGTATTCTTCAATAAAATTACACTAGTAGATAAACATTTTGGAGGACCATTCAGATGTTTATTATAAGTTGCCGAGAGTATACCTATGCAAAAATTATTTATAAAAAAAAATAGCTCAATTCAAACGCTAATTACACTAAAGAAGTAAAATAAACAAAATCTATTTTATTACAAAATAAGTGTTCATATCAATTAATTAAGCGTGTCAAACAGTGTCAAGATTAAACGAATAACAAAAAAGATAAAGATGACAGTTATGGAATTTATCGGTACTTATTTATCAAAGTTATTATTAGACAAATATTGTCAACTAAATGAAGTGGACACAACAATTTTCACTTACCATGCTGTAATTTAGTTGTACGTACGACCAAAGCGAATTTTCCCGCCGTGGCCAAACTACATCGAACGCTGCACATCCTAAATAATTTCGAAGCGACTCCGCTAATTTCGCCCCCTCGACGCCGCGTAGCCTCGAACAGAAACGAAAGTAAAAATCTTCCAATGAGCCAATTTTCGTTAAACCTTGTGGAGATGTCAAGGTCTCGGTATCATGACGCAACGAAACAAACAAATCGTATTGGAATTTCAACGGGAGCTAGGCGTCGAGTCGGTTTAGGATCCTTTTGTCAAAATCACTGAAATTTTGGGGGTTGTCGAAACCACACACACGTACGGCAACAAATACAAACGATGTTTACCTCATTTACCTGTTCTTTTGACAGATCTTTTTGACGTTTATTGTGACGCTTTGCGCCATCTGCACGGAGTTTTACGAAATGAAGTTTGATCACCTGTTAAAATATTGTGGCTAAAGTAAAGCTAAGAATTGTGGTTAAAGTTAAGATCTAAAATTCGAATCAAGTAAATTTCTTTCTGAACCAATCGTTTTTCTTTGCTTATTTAAAAGTATTACTATAAAAATTGTTACAGAAGTTTGTAATAATAAATAACAAAGCTATTTGTACTTAAAAACTTTATTTCAATAAATAACTAACATAGATCAGTGTTTAAAACTTTGGTATTAGTTTCTTCGTTATTATTTTAAATTAGCAGCGATTCCCCGATATAAAATATAACGCTAATATCAATAGCTTCAAACTTGGCTTGATAATTTTCTCCGAATTATGTTTTGAATTGGTTTCTCTTTTGTAATAAGTATTAACATCTCTATTCATTCGTATTACTCTACCATAAAGAGGTTGAGTTGGTCTGAAATTGTGATTCAGTTTGCCGTGTTCTGAATTTAATTGGCGAAAAACTTGTATCTGTAACATTTTCATCATTAAAGGGAAACTTTATTCAAATCAATCAATTACCTGGTCGTGGGTTAGTGGTATTGTATTTTTAAATTCGATCCAGGTAACGACTTCAGAACAAGGTGGTGTAGTTAGTGAGCCGCCGTATGTGAAATAAGTTGAACGATTTGATACAAACAAGTCTTCCAAAGAGGGGACTTTGTACATTTCTGTTTTCGTACTGACATTTACGACATTTGCAAGAGCTTCTGTGAGGTCATTATATCTTTCATTTTTTTCGTCACTTTTCTAAAAAAAAAAAAATAGTAGATAGATTTGCTATCTTGGATTTGCGAGAGAAATTCATTTTATCTGGCTTTGTCTGGTTTTTAACTACTCGTCGGTTTGTTGACTATAGATGATAATTGAAAACTAAATACGGATTTAATTAAATAGTTTGTACTAGTTATTTAAGTATTCGTGATTTCGTCGCGAATTTTTAACTATACTTACAGAATATAAAAATGATAAAACTGCCAGCCCATCTGGATGAACTGTAGCGTTTGAAAGTGATCCGTACGAAGAACTAAAAAACACCACATGCAACTCCATAGGATAACTAAAACAGTATAAAAAAATTATCGTCAATTAATAAAATTTGAATTTTTACGTGCCTGCTGTTGTTAATTCGATTTTCCGATCCTTCGTCATCGTTGGATCCCCAATGAAAGTGAAGTTGAGCAAATTCGTATTTTCCTATGAGTGGACCGCCGGTTATCCTCGGTTTAAATTCGTTGCTAATTGTCAAAAGTACTAAAAAGTGGGCTTTCGTTTATGTTTTTTGATTTGATTTTTAGTTACCTGTGTGTCCATTATTTGTCAGCGTGGCCGTTGTTGGACGTTTGTCGAAATTCTCATAAGACATCGGTAATAAATTCACCATTTCGACGTTGTGTTCTTCAATGTTTATAGGACTTTGGTGTTTTCCCACACATTGTTGATACTTTTTACCCCAAAATTTCGGACCTTAAATATCGACATAAAAATGAATTTGTTTGAAGTATCCATGTGGCCCAATTTCGTGATTAACTATAATTTTATAATACTAGGAATTATGTTATTTCCAATAGTTAGGAAGTAAAAAGTTTCCCAGATAATCAGATAATCACACAGTAATTGAGCATTATTACCTAAAATTGATTTTGTAAACTTATATCTATTTATTTTTAAATTGGTGCAATTTAAAAAATGTTTCATTTTTTATTAGTAATTTTCATCAATAAGTAATAATTTCT
This sequence comes from Lethrus apterus, assembly GCA_018397195.1. Lineage (NCBI taxonomy): Eukaryota > Metazoa > Arthropoda > Insecta > Coleoptera > Geotrupidae > Lethrus > Lethrus apterus. The sequence continues at coordinate 6,806 of JAFFZR010007015.1, read as the reverse complement.
AAATTACTAAATTTAATTTTTATACACGCCTTACATTTCTTATTATTTATTATTAACCTTGAATTTTGCTAAATTTTTCTCACGCTCTTATTGTTTCATTTCACATCCAAGTTTAGTGAATTGTTCGGTATTTATTACAAAAAAATTCATAGAGACCATAAATTAAAACATTTGTAATTTATTTATTTGCATTAATTTTGATTGTTAATTGTTCTTTTAATGGTCTCATTAACACAAGTTTCGTTCTAATGACATCATATAACATAATTAAATTGTTAATACACGAAACATGAATAATAATTTCGTTTTTATTCGGATTTTTATGTACAGGTGTTACAGACCTTGGACTTGAAATTGTCACATACCTATCAATGTTTATGAAAATAAAATCAAAATTTGTATATTTCAGAAACTTATGTTGGGTTGGGTTGCATACAAAGTTCTACAACGTTATGTAGATTAATCTTTTCCTTAAAATATTGGCAATTCTAGACTTTTCATGTATTTTTTCTGTTAATATTGAAAATATACACAATAAACATTTTTAATTGTTTATTAGAAATTTATTTTATTGAAAAATATGAAAAACGTACTATTTTAAAAAGTAGTTTTTAATTCCCATATATCATAAAAAAAATCGATTACCTTCAATCCCATCATATCCAAAATCTTGGGCAAAACCTACGAAGAAAAATAAAATTCAAATTTATTTTTAAAAATCCAAATTGTTGTCGAACAACAATTGAATATCGTTTCACAAATTCGTCCAAATTCAAGCTTTTCAAAAATTCTCGTAATTCAAAAATTTTTGAAGTGAAGCTACAAGATATGAATAGATAAAAAATTACCTGTTTTGATTAAACATAGAATAACGAGAACGTGACATTTATTATTATACATATTAACAAAACTGTGTCAAATTGAAGGTTGCGTTTACGAAAGACTACTTCGAACTAATGTTTTCGTCTCATCAGAAGACTTTATATCACCAGCGCACGATGCGCAGCTAATGTTGCGATCCAAACGGATAATACAATTTCATTGAGACGATGACAATTTTACCAAATCAACGATTGGACGATTAAAAAATGTATACTTTATGTTAAGAAAATATTTCGTGTCATTAGATTACGTAGGTGTTCGCCATTCATAGGAAAAATTATTTTGTTGATTGCCGATTAGATCGCAATTAGACAATTTAACAGACAATTTAAATGAATCTATAAATAAGGAAAAAAACTGTGTATTTGATGATGTAGTCTTTGGTCATTCAAGCACAACAAAATGGAAAAACGGTTCGTACGTATGCCGGATATTATACAACAAAGATTAAATTATTCCTATACATTATGCGGAAACTGACATATAATTGTGTTTTGATTTTGCAAAAATATTTCTTTGTTTTTCCTTCGATTTTATTTATTGATATAAACTGCAAACAAATTATTTTAAACGAAAAAATTCTTCTAAGACAAGCCCGTTGATTGCGCGACGAGCATTTGGAGTATTACTGGTTGCCTGATTTGCTTTCTTTATACATTTGCGGGGAGAACTCGATCGTTAACGTTTTCGGTAAGGGCGTAAGGGTTTATGATCAACATCTGTTTCGCATAAAATGCAAATTTCCTTAAGTGTAATTAAAACATTCACATTGAAAACATTAAGAAACTGGACTTAAGTCGCTCGGTTGTGCCGTCAATCGGGCTTGTCTTATTTAATTTGACAATAACTATATTATCCATTTTGTCAGCTTTTCACTTTTCAGTGTTCGGTACAGGGTTTTTATTTCGTAATATTTGTTTATATTTCGTTTCTTTGGATTTCATACGCTTCTTTTATTTGCTTGCTATTCCTCAGTTCTTAACATTTCTTTCCACAAGTCGCTTCTTTTTTTTATTTCTGTTTCACAGACTGCATCAAATTAATTACTGATTAATATTGTTCGGAGATATTTTTGCTGTATTTGTATTTATTTTCTGTAATACGCTATAAAATAAAATAAACAAATGTAATGTCCATGATCCGTACAACTGATTTATGACGTTTCGCGTATAAAATGGTACAAGACATTTACCATTAACATGCTAATTTTTCATCACATTTGCTAAATACATTTAATTAATTTTGAATACTGTGGAAAATAATCCTAGAATTTAAACATGTCAAAGCGTGACGAATGCAAATACTGTAAATATTGTATTTAGGATTATGTGACGTAAAGGCGACAGGAGGGTTTGTCGTTCGGGCATAAAAAATGTTACGATAGCTCATATCCAACACCCCTGATATGAAGGACTGAAGATGGTGCCTCATATCGGACACCCTGATAGAGTATGAAGGACTGGAGAGGAAGATAAATTTTACGGATTAGGTTATGTAAAAAGGGTAATTTAAAAAAAAAGTAATCAAGAAGAATGATTGCAGAATTGATTTTATACATAAAATATAAATATAAATGATGATGAATCTTAAATATAGTTGCATTCATATTTAGTACTGTATTCATAGCACAAAGAACTTTAAAGAATGTAGCCAGCATCATAAGAGTGCGTGCTGGGATATTGTAGAGTGAGAGGCATCTAAAGTAGAAAAGTGGTGCTATCTATGATTCAGTTAGTATAAGTTGATCACTAAATTTTTACCAAAAAGAAAATTCTAGTTTTCCCTAAAGCAATTCTTCAAAACTACAATAGACGTAAATATACCATATATGTAATACCTACTCCTATACTGCTAGTATAGCAATGAAAGCGTAGAAAACATTATGGTGCAGACGACAGCAGCTGTGCGATTTGAGCATGTGCGAGTAATTTCTGATATCCGTATACTTTTCTCCACAGATACTCAAATATACTTAGATAAATAAAGTATATTTTAAACCACTAATTAGTTAATTAATTTTCCATCAAATTGTCATCGTTGAAACGGACATCTTGTTTGGTTCTTTATGGGGAGATACCAACTCAAATGGTATTGAAAAACAAAATTACTGTTTATTTTAGTATATAAAGGGGTTGATAATTAATTTATTGATTTATTTATAATTTATTGTGAATATAATTATAAATATTGTTAATCATTTAGTTGTAAGGTAGTATAAGATATAGGTTGTAACTATATTTAGATTGTAAATATAGTTATTTTATTTTAAAATCTCTTGGGTTTTATTTTTCATCCTCAAAAAAATCTTATTCCAACACACTAAATAAATAGTTTGCGGTGGTCGGACTTAATTATTATATTAATTAAACCTATTATAAATAGTTAACAAATATCACAGCAATGTGCAAAATTAAACGTCGTATTTTCAAACAAATGACTACAAATTACCGAAATTAGGAGGAATTAATTTTATGGACAAAGAAACAATATTGACATTTTAATTTCTGCCGTCTGGTATTAAAATAACTTGAACAATGTCATCTATTACGTATTTATTTCGTTTAGCAGATAGACAAAGTCGTCACGTCGACCTTTCTGTCTCACATTGGTTATTTCCAAAGTTTCCGATATTTGAAAAAATATCGCAGGTTATGCGCAAAATCAATCAAATCAAATACACAAAATTACGTTAATCACTGTAATAGCATTAACGAACTGTGGTCAACGCAAAAGCAATCGAGGATGGTAAGATAATTTTTCAGCATCTCTGATGGTTATCGAAATTCCCTATGAAAACATCGAAATTTGCCCACCATGTACGCATATACTTCTAATTTCTTTATATCCACGTTTTAGTCTTTTCGTTAAAGACGGTCGGTATTTGCCCATTTTTATTTAAGCTCTTAGAATGACAAAATCGCAGTGTAAAATACAAACGTCTTTAGTCGCGCTATTTTTCAATTCAAAATATTCCACTATATAATAGTAAAAGCCACATATTTTTACAGATGATAAAATACTCTATTTGATATAATTTATTACAAATTAATATTCTACAAGACACTTGAAATTAATAACTTCGTCCATGTTTAAAATACTTATTTCGAAAGTTTCAGCTTATCCAACATAATTTAGGCTTGAAGAGAGACGAACTGTTGGAATATTTCGAGAATGTGTGGGTCGAGATCTTGAGTAAAAAGTAAAGTTTCAAGAGTTGAACTGTACTTTTGAACTTGTTCGTGGTGCTGAAATCAGATCCAATAACAAATGAATAAATCATAAATGAAACAACTTACCGCAAGGAAAACTTGTTGCAAACGTCCAATTGTCCATCGGTACCAGTGAGTGTTATAATCTCTGCCATCAGTGTCACAGCGAACCAAATGTTCGGATAAAATCATTATGAAGCGTTGGAAAATAATCAAAAATAAATTTTTCTGATCGGCTTGAGCCGCTTCTAATTTCTCCTCCATTCTTTCCACCATCTCTTCCGTTGGTTTTTCAATGTCGTCATTTTTCTTTTTTGCCATTTCTTCATCCTCTTCAGATTCGCTCGAACTGGATTCAGCGTGAGCCAATTTCTCTCTAGCTTCTGACAGTTCACCGCCTAATTTGATTACATGTTTATTCATTTTTTTTATCGTCAAATGAAGTATTTCCCAAAGGTACATTTTGGTAAATTCGGCCGCCATCTCTTTTGAAAATATCCAATTTGCCACGGCGGAACACTCGACTATTTGCGTCTTAAGCATTTTATCGACCAAAACTAGCATCATCTGTTGGTGATTGTGCCAGAGTTCGAACATATTGCGCAGAATACATATCTGCGCCTCTTCAGATTCAGCTAAAATCTTAAAGACGTAATGAAACTTTGATATCGCGGCGAAACTGTGCGAAAAACTTTTTGAACCTAAATTTAATAACGTTTGTACGAAAACATCTATTTTAAGTGGGTTGAATCGACTATCGGCTTCTTCTTCGGAACGGGGGTTCGGCAAGTCTTTAAGAACGCCCAGGACTTCTTCGGGAGTACATTTTTGACGGATGGAAACGACCAATTGATGAGCAGCCGCCGTACCAGGAAGAGCAGCTATAAAAAGAGTTTAGTTATTTTTTTATGGTTAGACAATATAGAAGAGGATTTAAAGGTCATGAGGTCATGACAACGAGAAGTTGGAGAAGGAATAGAGGAAAATCGTGGACGAAATTAAAAATGAAACTACACAGGAACTCTTGCATAATTTTTAAAAGCGTTATCATAGTTGTATATAATTAACACTGTTTTCGCTTGAGTGCAACATCAACAAATTTGGATTATTCATAAATTTCTAACAATGACGTTTCGATTATACGGTTCGGTGACATCTTCACGCATTTCAAAGCACGTAAAAGAAAGTGTGTTTTTTTTATAAAAAAATGCTTGTAATAACTGGAAAATGTATGGATTTCTGGTTGACAAATTTCGGTCACGGCAGACAATTTATTTCGCACAATCCGGTACGTCGACAATTATAATAACTCAACAAATCAATTTGAAAAACGTAAAAATGAAATTATTCATGTTGAGAAAGATTTATTTACATTCAAATGCAAAACGTGCATAAAAGCAATTTTCAGATTTGTTGTACATACAAGGGCATCAGATAGTTGTTGAAAATAACATTAATGAGTTTCCCACACAATTAAGTTGAAGTTGTTAAAAATAATCCCAAGATTAGTTTAAATGTAATAATGAAACGGATGAAGCTAAACAATAGATTTCACTCATCATGTGAGTAGCCCATATTAAATTATTAATTTTTAAAAATTAAAAAAAAAAAAACGCAATTAATTAGATTGTTGTCAATGGGAAATTTGAATCAATATTTTTAGTCAATAAAAAAAAGTCAATATAATTCTGTTAATTTACATTAACTGAAAACGAGCGCGCGTTGCCATGACGTCATATAATCCTAACAGTCCGGTAATGTCAAAAAGAAAATCGTCTTTAGTTCACTCCAGATGACACAACGAATGTGGAACATTTTCCAACTTTTAAGACGAAACAAACTTTTATATATTTTTCAACATTTTACAAATAACGACTAGGCTGTTTGCAACTTTTTAATGGTGTTACGTCAGTGGCAAGATATCGTAACAATAGATTACAGATGGACAATAAATGTCTATGTTCAAAAGTTTCGGATTGCGCATACAATGTTTATGCTCGGCCACGCGCGCAATGCACAAAGTTAACACGAAGAACGATTATGTCGAAAGCTGTCCGTCTTGGTGGGATAGGAAGAGTTACCAAACGAATTTTGCACGGAGAATCGTCGATGGTAAATTGAAAAAGTGTGACATGTGCCGTGCTTGAATTGAAATATGTCTATTCGTTGCTTTTTTATTACGGTAAGTAAATAAATTAGTAAATAATTTTGGTCTACCAGAAGTGCATAAACCCCTAGACATTGGACACCCTGATAATCATTTTTTTTTTTAATTAAAGAATTCTGAACTGTACTGAGTTTGTAATTTATTATTATTTTGTGTTTCCTATCGATATTAATAATATTAGTAATAAAAATATTTCAAAAATTTTAAAAAATAAATAAATAAATAAATTTTGATCCTCCATTTTGTGAATACTAGAGTTGGTAAATTATTCATTCATTATTCACACTTGATCAGGTTTTTATTTGAACAACCGTTATTTGTATTGTAATTCAATTAATTAAGTTAATCAAATTATATCTACAGGTATGTCACGACGAGTTTTCGTTAGAAGAATATAGAAAACTAATATGAGTTAAGTTTTGAAAATTTGCAAATATTAGTTTCGCGATACGCTCTTTCGATTTAAAATAGTTTCGAATTTTTTCTTCTTCCGGTTATACCGGAAATGGATATCAACTTCTTTATTTTAAATGGAATACCCCATTTTT
>JAFFZR010007014.1:0-15560 GCA_018397195.1 Lethrus apterus | reverse complement strand
TGCATTATAAGCATTCTTACCTTTTGTAACTAAATATAAATTTAAATAACGAGGTTATGTAAAGGTTTACGTCTATCGTTTACTTTTTGAAAAAAGCGAACGAGCATCGCGTGAAACGGTTTGATGTTTAGCGGAACGTTCGGACAGTGTAAGATTTCCAATAATTTGAAACGGATTTTAAACCGCGCATGCGCATTAAATAGAATCATCAAACTATCAGAAAACTGCTGTAAAAACAAACCTATAGATGAATGATACATTTAAAATGTTCTCAATAACAAGTTTTTCTCTCATCTCTGTACTGTAGTAATATACACCGTAAAATATTATCGAATGCAGCGGGTCAGGTACCTGATCCGCAAACACGGTCACCATGATCCCGAGGAGGACGACATTTGTCGTTAATTTCGACGTGCGTTTGGTTTTATTGGTACAACATTTCCTCTGTCTTTATATATCCAAGATAGCACATATTTCAGAAATATTCAATATCCTCCATCCTCCATAGTATCCACATAAATTTATAATAAATATTTAACGAAATACAGAATAAGTATCATTACTGTTAAAATATCTGAAATCATTTTATATTTTAAAATATTCTCTTGGTTGAATGTCCAAAAATACTATCTTTCTAAACATTTGCAAACAAGAATTTTGCACTGACCAAGTTACATACAGAGTGTCCCCAGTAAAACGAAACACCCTCAATATCTACGATACTAAATTTTTTTCTTAAAATCGCTGAAACACGTAAACTTTAGATCGATGGGGGACAACTTTTGGCGAAGAAATGATCGCTATATCTTCAACCCCCTAGCGGCATGGGGGGCAACCCTTAAATTCTTAAATTACACTAGGGGTTGAGTGATACCTCATTTAAAAGCTTACGTAATTTGCATTTCAACGGTGTATCAATTTTTGAAATCCATCGATTCATTTTCGAGAAATTAGCTTTTCAAAATAACTAAGGTACAAAAGAGAAATGACAATTTAGTTAGAAAACAATCAAGATTTATTTGAGAAATTGTTGGAAATAGCCTCCCCCAACTTCCATACAAACGTTGCTCAAACCTACGGCGCACATTTTGAAAAATGTCATGGTCACTGCACGACACTCTTGTATAATTGTAACGCGTAAATTTTCTAAAGACGTCGTAGGTTTGAGCAACGTTTGTATAATAGTTTCCAACAATTTCTCAAATAAATCTTGCCTGTTTTTCTAACTAAATTTCTCGAAAACGAATCGATGGATTTCAAAAATTGATACCCCGTTGAAATACAAATGACGTAAGCTTTTAAATGAGGTATCACTCAACTGCATTTTCCCAACAGAAAATATTTGAAGTTGATGAAATTTTAAAGACAACAGTTTGAAGTTTCACTCTTACTTCTTGTTTTCTACATTTTCTATTTCACTTATCCTTGCTTGGGATTTTGAGTTGTATTCTTTTTCTAATTGTCCATAATTTATTAATTGGATATGTTTATCTTTGTTGATTGCATTTTCATCATCTTTAATTGCTTCACTAAGTTGCGTATGTAGATTACGAGTATCTACTTCATTATGTGGTATCATCTTTTTGATCTCAGCTTCGTTGCAATTTTTGTTTAGAACTAATTTGTTCTCTTCATTACTCGGTGTTTGATATATTTGGTTATCAACAACTAACACATTATTTTCAAACTGATTTTTTTTCTTTTGAAGTTATAAGGGTAAAATCAGTGTTCAAATTTTCTATCATATGCACATCAGAATCATCTTCATTGACTTGATTACATTTATAACGATCTTTATTTTCTTCAATTAAAACTACATTTTCTTTAATGTTGCTTTCTTCATTTGTTTTTTCTTCAAGTAATTTTGTTATGTAATTACAGATTTTTTTATTCACTATTTTCGTTTGCAAAATTGATTCAGTGTCTTCATTTGGTATTTCACGAATGGACATCAACAATGGACTATTTCTTTTCACTCTCTTCTCCTTTAATAGGGGAAAGTTTATTTCAATTTTTTTTTTTTTTTGCTTCGGTAACTTTAAGCGAACTTGAATAAACAATATCATCACCGGATTTTATATCTTCTTTATCATTCACTCGTTGACTTGTAAGAAAATCATCAAGCAACAAATCTGTAAGTTTGGCCAATATTTACCAAAAGTGGATTTATGTCACATCATCCAAGGCTGCATTTTTAACTTCTTAACAATGTTCAGGAATATTCTCATGCCTTTGTCAAAATTATTTATGTCTATCTTTCCCAAACGTTCTGTCACCCCTCGCGCGGCCGGACACCCCCGTCAGACCGGCGCGAAGGGTTAACTTTTATAATAAACCATTACTTATATGAAAAGCAGTACCTACGAGGTATCAAATTAAAGCTTGTGACGTCCGCTACACAAATCAGTCAAGTCTGTCGGCATGAAAATATCCGGAAGTACTTGACAGACCGAAATTTAGTCTGCTACCGAGAGCTGACTTTTTTCGTAAGATACAACAAATTCATTCAATTTTTAGGAACAATAAGCTCATTGGCGCTCCTTGCATTGCCAAAGAATTTCGACTTAAGTAAATGAAATGATGAAGAAGTGAGAAAAGGTTATTGACGGGACGGAGTACAAGCCGGCAAGTTTTTTGTATATGCGTATGTAGATAACAAATACAGCCACATTTTTATGCGCCCTCTATACTATAATGTCTACACTATTGTGAAACTCAAGTATACCATTTAAAACAGAAATCGTCTGAAAATGAGTGTGAACAAAAATGAATCATGGCGAATATAATAAAATGTCTTACTTTTCGAATAGCGCATGTTTTGGAAAATTGGTATGTGTTTTGTTCAATATTAAATGTTGTGTGTGACCATAAAGGTATATTTTATGTATTGAATACTTTTTAGTAGCCTAATTTTGAGTTAAATTCGAATAAAAGGAAATTATACGACGACAATTTTCTCCTTAAAAACAAGCAATTTTAAATATTTTTTTTCTCAAATGTTTTTTATATGTTTCCAGTGCAAAATATATTCAATGCACAGACTAAGAATTACAGAATTTTTCAGTAATTTTTATTTTGGAATCGCTATCATAATAATACTTCTGAAACATGCGCTGCAAATTCATGTAAATATTACCTATTTTAACATGGCGTTGCTCCCAGCCTTAAACCGCTATTTATTTCTTAATATCAAATTGACGTTTGTCAAAAATATTGTCCAAATAAATCAAAGCTTTTCTCTTAGAATCCTACTTTAGAAATGGAAATAAAACAGAATACGGTGAATGGCAATATTCTTACGTTGCCTGTTATCAAGAATTTAATTGATTTGTTTTGACAATATTTTTGACAAACGTCAATTTGACATTAAGAAATAAATAGTGGTTTTTAGTAAAGACATGCCGATTTGTTCATGGCTTACCTGCTTTGACTACTTTTTTTTGGGATCACACTGTATATTGTCTCTGAAGTCTACGCATGTTGAGACACGATTTCTGGTAAAAAAAAAGTGTCCGTTGTTGAGTTTCGTGTCCAGACAAGATGTAAATGTTTCCACTTCTTGTATTCCTACGAGTTTCGTGCGTGAGAACAAATTGAAAAAGTTCATATGCTGGTCTATTTGATTTGTCTTCGAGGAGAAAATGACCGTTAAGAAAATGAAATTGTGAGTATTGCATTTTTTTAATAATTGTGTACGAAATATTTTGTTTGTTTAAATTAGTTTCTATACATTATTACTACATGTTAAGTAACAATAATAAATTTTAAATTTCCTACGTGAATTGTTGCGTTTAACGGCGTTAAGATGGCGCAAGGTTTTCCAATTATTCGAGAAATTACAATCTTCCGTATGGTATTATCAAAGCTAGCTGCGTTAAACGCATAGGCGCCATTGTGTCGTGGGTATCTGCTGTGAGATCTTTTATGAATTTAGTTTGTAAAAAATCGTTTAAAAAGCGTCAGTTTATAATAAAAGTGCCATATTTTTCCCCCAAGTTGGACGCTACGTTGCGTTCGTGTTTCGCGTGCAAGTGCCAGTGAAAACGCAGTACGAGTATGGTTCGTAAAGAACGAGAATGTGTAAATGTTAGACGTACGAAAAGGCTCGAGTGGTGAATGGTTTTAACGTTTTTAGTGTCTTGGTGATATAACGCGTCAAACTGTCCAAAACGGCTTCAGATATGGTAAAAAGGTACGTTGCATGTATGTCCATAAGCGACGCTTAATTGACCGTTATTGTATAAAAAGGCGAAAATATCTAAATTTGATGACGTCTATTATCGATTATGAGTAGTCGAAAAATTGGAAATTTTATCGAAATACATATCCATCCTTCTTTATATTTCTGTAGATGTTTGAAAATACGATTTTTTAATTTTTAAAGTTTGAAATTTGTATTGCTTTGTTTAATAATCATCTGTGTATCCCTGATGACTTCATGACACAGCCTTGGTTTGAAAATTGAATTTGCATGCTATGAAGCAAATTTCCGAAGAATTTAGGTGGTTCTAAAAAAATAAAATTCTTTAACTTTTCACAGGTAAATTGGTATATCCATAGAAACCAGTTTTTTATTGTTAGTGTTAATTGTCATGGAATAGTTAAAAAAAATCACTAACAAGGAAAAAAATGAAAAACGATCTTCGGTTATGAGTTACAAAGAAAATTTGCAATCTTACTGATCGTGCAATTGGAAGCGCATAAAGTGTTCCGAGATAATGAATGAACACGCAAATGTAATATTCTGCGATAATTCATTGTTTTCTCATGCTCCGCAAAATTCCTACGTAATTAAAGGAAGTTAGTTTCCATAGAGTTAACACGAATTAATTTTGTAATTACAAACACAAGGAACTACGTTTTTTCCTACTAGGCAGAACAAGGAACAAACAAACAAACAATAATAAAATCAACGACAATAACTACACAATTTAATAATTTACGAGAAAAACGATTGTTTGACAGTTAAATAGAATTGACACAACCTGTTTAGCAGGATTTCAGATGAATGTAAATCGTGTGAAGTATTAACCAACCACAACAGCGTAATTCAAATTTTGAGCCATGAGTTCTTTCTAATTATATGTAGGTATGGAAGAAATATTTCATGCAGTTTATGAACACCAAGATGGGGATGTCGAAAATCAGAAAAAATTTAAATAGATCAAATATGGAAAAAAATAACATAGGAAGAGATGCAGAAGAATACGAAAAAGCGAATTACTGGAGTTCATCATTGAAATGTGTACCAATAAGGGGGAATTTCCAGAAGTATAGTGAAGTGAACTGGTAAGTTCAGATACTACAAAAGTAGTTTGGGCAATTATAAGAGACAGTGTCAGCAATATATGTAAGTATCAAATAGGAAAGTTCGAGAAGGAAAACAAATGAAGCTTCATGCTAAATTTTAAAAAATTGGAAGACGGGACAATATATGCTGAAATGGACAAGAAATGGGAAAAATTGTTCGTAGTTTCGTATTTCTTCATGGAAGTGGTTCCGAAAACCAATAAAAAAGGATGGTGAAAATGTTAGTGCAAAAATTGGAAAATTTTCTTAACGTTCTGGTTGAGAGACAAGAAATCTGGGAGGCGAAAATTAGAGCCCAAACAAAAAAGAAACAAAAGACTTTGTGAAAAATGTGAAATTTTCAATGGAAGGAAGGAATTCGAATTCGAAGTGGACGTATTCAGTACGAGAAAAAAACTTAGTATAGGTTCAGATGTGAGAACGAGAAGTTTTGCGAATGATTGGAAAAAATTTGAAGAAATGTATGAGTGACATTGAAAATGGAAAAAATTGCAAATGTTTGAATGAGATTGAAAAACAATGAAATAGTTTGTATATTATGAGACTGTCATTTAAAACATCAATTTGGTTTCATATGTTCGAAACTAAATTGGAGAAACAATGTTTGCAAACGGTTTTTTTTTTTGTTTATTGGTCTTCCATTAACCGTAAATCGAATCGCCAGGCAGTTATAAATTAAACGATATACTCGATTTACTTTCATAACTGTTCCTATCGAAGTTGTCGGTCAAGTCCGACTAGAAAGGTTGCCCGACTCGAGGCAGTGTTCGCGTTTGATATACCGGCGCGATATCGCTTTGTCATCCCTTTTATGTAAAGAAAATATATTGATCTACTTTATAAAAAGTGAGTAACTATGGCTTGGCTTTGGAAAAAGGGGAAAATGAGGTTGATTCATTAAGATTTGTAATACATATACGCGACATAAATGCGTCATCTGTGACCTCAAATGTTTAAGGAAACAATTGCACTAAAATATTCAAACGAAGCCGAAGGTGATCGATTCAAACTGTTTGAATTGGTTGTTTTTTTTAATATTCGTGAGACGTAACAACGTAGATTTCATCACATATCAGATAAGTATTTGATCAGCTCTTTGTAATGCACGACACATCGCACATCAGCGCAGGCTATTTACAGATTACATTTACGACCATAATTTAATAATGAGAAACTACGCCGTCTAAATATAAATATTTACAGGAGTTTCAATAATATGTAGGTTAAACGTTTATCGTACATTGAATGGAGATTGCGACTTGGTATGGAATATTTCTACGTTGATTCGCTTTACTGTGTGCTTTCCCTTATTTACAAGAAGCCACTGTTTAGCCGATATCAGTTTTCCGTATTTCAGAGTTGACGTCAAACTTCGTGAGATTGTGGTAAATATTTTCGAACGGTTCGTCGATGATTCAAACTTTGTTCCGTTAATTATCGACTACTTTGCCTTTGTGGGCAGCGGCGACGGCGACTTCGAATGCGTCGGACGGGTCAAACGCGGTAGATACTCGGTTATCGACCCTTTACAAGTTTTAATAGACTGCAAATGGGCCAGACGGCACTACCGGCTTGGCGGTTATAAATGAATGCGTGTGTTTGTGTGTGATTGCGTCCCGTTTTCGTTTCGTATTTCCGGGATGTTGGGTGCCCCATACGGAAATTATTTTCGATTTATGTTTAAATTAGTTTTAGGTTGATTGGTTATTATTTGTTTTTAATTTCTTTGCAAAGTAACGCACGATCATTAAAAAAAAAAGTCCCAACTTGGCATTAATTGGCCGACTGAAACCGCTTTAATAAAGATTTTGTTCACGTTTTCATTAAAAATGGGGCTTAAGGTTGTCATTAAATGATTAGATGATTTTTCTTGGGTGGAAAACGCTTTGGTTTGTTGCATACAGGAAGCTACAAATGTCGTACAGATTAAATTTTTTGTTCTGGCACGAAATGTTAACAATGCTAATTGTAATTAGAATTTAAAGTTTTAATCTAATTGGTCACGCACGCGGGTATTGCGTACCTGGTAAACCGCCTTTCATTTTAAATCGGCGACGTTGTCTGAATACGAAAACATCCGTCGCAAAATTTCCACGTTTTGCATAATAACCTTTGTTAACTTTAATTAGTCGTAAATATGAGTTTGATATAATGGATTTGTTTACGCGCTATTTGCGAGCGAGGGCTTTCGTTCACAAAACCCTCGTATCGGCACGACCTAGTTTTTATGAAATGAAAGTTTTATGGTTCGCTCTAATTATTTAGATTTATTGAGGTGCAACCGACACCCTCGAACTGAGTAAATATGATGGTTTCCAAAGACCTTTAGTTTATTGCACGCACACCGAACAAATCGCATGTACTTTTATCATGTTCATGCGTAAATCGGCGGTGCCATATTATCACGTGAATTCCAATGCGGTTTTCCCAACTATGGAATGTCGCCATTTCACGTCACGAACAGTCGTTTTTCGCAAAAAACGATAACTGACTTGTAAAATGTATCTGATGCCCCCATTATGCAGTCGTTAAATGGTATCGTAGAAAAGTCTGTTTGCGACATTTCCGTGCCAAACGAAATAACAAATAGAACAAACCTTGACGTGACGTTAAACCACGTTACGTCAGTGCCTTTGGCACGGACGTACTTCAGGTGTTTTTTTACATACGTCTCAACTCAGACAATTACATATTGTTATACCAATTTTGACCAATTAGACCCGAGTTGAACTTGTCACTGCTCAATTGGAATAAATGCACCCTCATGATTTAGATCAAGTCCAGTTTATTCAATAATTTTTAATTTCTTTGCTCTAGCAAGTTGAGTTGAAAATGAGTTACTGCAGGATCAGTAAGCATTATTTCATAATTTTGTAATTGTATTCAGACTTCGTTTATTTCATATGCGATGCAGGAATGGTGTAAATTTCCCGTCGATGTACATATTTTGGGCCAGACTAATGCTATTATTGATCGGAAGGATTTTCGAGACATTCGTGACGGTACAACCTTGAAAGTGGGTTAATTGCGATACGATGTTAGCGATAACGAAGGAACTTTCTTTTTAATGCAATAATTAATAATGTAATTCGCGTTATTAAAGGACGTCTTAAAATCGTCGATTTTGCAATTGAACTAGTTTTTTTTTGCTATACTATGTTCGTAAATTCGGAGGAGTAAATACGTAAGCCAGAATTACACTGGAGCAATTTTCGAATATACCGTTAGTACTGATCGTATTATTTAGACGCCCAATTCTACTTTTTTTCGGTTATTGTTAGAAGCGATTTCGTGCAATTGTCAGTTAGATTTTGTGTATTTCTTTCATTATAAAAAGTTAATAAAACACACATTTTCTTTTGAATATCTGCAATCACTTTTAATGGAGAAAAATTTAATAAATTTTTAATTTCTAAGCATTTTTTTTTGTTTATCGATAACTACTTACTACTATTTATCAATAAAATAATTTGGAAAAACTAAAATCTTGTTTCTTTGGCGGTGAAACTACAGTATTTATCCCGGATTTGAATACATTCAAATTGAAGTGATTAATTTGCCTTGCTACACTTCACTTCTATAAAAAAACTGCTTTTTATATTGTTAATAAACAATAAATGATTTTTTAAATACTTTAAAATCGACACCTCTCAGCTGTCACACATGTAAACATTAAATACCGGAAATCTGGTTGCGAATACGGCAATTTACACTGTGTAAACGTGTCTCGCAAGTAGCCAATCAGTGAGCGAATTTTTTAAGTGAGAATTTTATTTTGCTCCCCGAATTTACGAACGTAGTATAAATTTACTCTATATAGAGTACCATTGTAAACAGTTCATAGTGCAAAGTCTAGCATTATTAAATATACAGGATGTTCAAAGTTATCTGCGCACTATTGCTATTTTCGTTATTTTTGGAGCTACAGAGTCGGTTAAATTAGCAAAGATGCAGTGATTTTCCCGCTGATTACAAAGGTCCACACAAAAAAACAATTGCGCATCACAATTCAGAGCCAACTCAGATAATTAGAGTTTTTTTAATGGAACACTCTGTATATTTATGTAGCATTCAGTAGGAAATGAAATTTTGCACAAAATCTTCTTATACTACAATAACCCAGAAATGAAAAACAAAAGAGCTACGACGACATTAATACAGGTCACCGCACATGGGATGGGATAACTTCGTTATTAGAGAAGCTACAGTGTTGGTCAATACATCAATAATGTGTAGTTTTTTCTACTGGTTACAATGGCGTACTAAAAAAAAAACAGTTGCGAGTCGCATTTTCGAACTAACAAAAGAAATTTTTTATGAGACATCCTGTATATTTTAATTGATAAAAAGTTAAATTTTACATAGAATACTCTTCTAATAGTACAACCGTAAGATGAAAGGCCAAATTTTAATATAAAATAAGTAAATGAGTATCAAAGCAAGCAGTTCGAAAATGCGACTGGCAATTGTTTTTTGAGTATATATGCCATTGTAATCAGTAGAAAAAACTACACATTTTGATGTATTGACCAACACTGTAGCTTCTCTAATAACGAAGTTACTACCGTTTTGAATAAGAATATTATTTTAAAGTACGTATTGTTTTAAAGTACGAAGCATTAGAAAGCAGCGAGAAAACCAAATCCAACGTCATGACGTCATTAGCGACGAAGCGAACGCAATCAAACAACTTAAATCGAACGAAGAAATCCAAATCTTTCCAGTAGATAAAGGAAACGCCACAGTGTCATGAATAAAAAAGGATACAGGGAAACAGACGACATATTGAAGAAAGATTACTAGATAGTTCAGTACTTTGGATCTTTAATTTTAGTTTACCTGACCAAGACCACAGATACCCGAGTTGTAGAAACGTCGTTAGTTAATTTTTAATTGTAATTGGTTACTTTTATTATTTTTCAACCTGAATAAAGACGAAGTCCAAAACAATTTCCACTAATCATGAAAATGATAAGGAAAAAAAAAACAGAAGGGCGAGTGAAAATATTGGGAAAAATGAAAAACCGGCAAAATTAAAACAAAATTGATCATTCCATCTCCACCGTTTGAATATTGTTTTATTATAACAATACCACGAGTTTCATACACATTATAAATACGTTATGTAAATAAAGATAAAAAATCCACCAGAACGTTCCAGTAAAGACTGGTAGGTTGTTGACACATTTTTTAAAAATTTATCAACGTCAGTATTATTACATTATATACAAAGTCCGCAAATAGTAACGCGAAAAAATTCTAAATACCTTCAAAGTCCTTTTCGTCGAACGTTTGTGCGGGTTTTTCTGCGCCCGGGTCTTTCGGTGCTACGTCATCGTGCGGATCCATATCGATACGGCCACCAGAACTGGAACAAAATTACATTAGAAATTCTTTTCCGCCTTTACAAATATAAAACGAGCATCGTGATAATTTACTATATAATTTTTGATCGCGCTTCGTACACACGTGACCGGTTTCGGTTTTTAGTGTTCATCAACGTGGTTTTTGCAATTACAAAGCCGCAGAATTTCTTCAATTTTGATCGATTACAATAATTCTTCGTTACATAATAAAAACATTCCGTTGTAATTACCATGTTGCAACACGAAGAAACTAACTTGTAATTTTGTAACAGTTAATTATTAAGTAAAAGTGATAAAAATTGATTTAATATCTTTCACGCTTAATGAAATTTAGACGACGATCATTTTATAAACAGTCGGTGTTGCGATAAATTTATAGGAAAATTTTGTATGTTTACTATTATTTATATCAGTTTTGGGGTCACGTCGTATGGTAGAGTTTGCAATTTGCCAACAATAAAAATTGAAGAATGTTTAGATTTAGGAATTAAGTGTGAAAGTCGAAAATCCAAAAATTTAACATTTAACCAAATGGACGAATTTGAAAAATTAAAGGTGACGCTATTTCCGGCCAAACCGGAAGCTCGACTCAACAATGCCATTGTTTATAAAAAATATAATAAATTTTTTTTCTTTTTTCCCTTCCACGTGCCCTTTCGGGCGTCGAATATTTCCAAACAATAATCAAAGTTATATAAAGCATTAACCTGCATTGGAAAGTTCGAACAGTTCCGAATGGGAATTTTTCCTCGCATCGCATCGGTCGGCGATACGCCATTTCGATTATCTTGCGAAATAAATTTATCGTTCGACCGTAATACGCGCATAAATATCAATTATGCATATTAAAGTAATCTCCCAAAAGTAGGAAGCGTTTATGTCTTTATTGAAACGGAGGAATCTAATGGAGTTAATTCTCCATTATTTAATAAACAGGAAAAGGCGTTTTAACGGATTTTTGTAGACGCGTGCAATTTGCTAAACGACTTTTGTCTCACCGATCCTAATTAGCATGGACAGACTAGTAAACATGAAACACATTGAGTTAAGGGTCTCAAAATAAATTCGTATACAGGGCCTTACAAAAACGAGGGAACACTCAATAACTTTATTATTTTGAGTTTTACAAAAAAACGTTGAAATAGTTTTTTGTTTAAGAACATGCGCGCTGTTTGGCAGCACCTTCAATTGGTTTTTCCAATTTCCGGTTAAACCGGAAACGGACACAATTTTGGTTTTTTACATGACACTCACATTGACATTTTTTGATTCGTTACATTTTTTACTTTCTGAACGTACCAAATTGTATTTGTGTTTTATAAGAAAATTTTGCTGTAAATCTCAAAAAAATATTTCGAAGTGTTCAAGACAGCTATTAAAAAAAAAAAAAAAACAAAATATTTATTGCTATGAAAACAAATTTCTTTAAGTATTTGACATCTCTCACTTCTGTCAGAGTTTGTTTATTAATTAATCTTTTTTATTAATTAATTAACAATAGATCCACTTTTTCACTATTATTCATTTTTATTATACAAACAAAGATCACAAATATTATTGTTATGTATAATCAATTTCGTAGAATGTTTTCAAACTACATGTAAACAAACTCTGACAGAAGTGACACACTTTGACAGAAATTTGTTTTCATGGCAATAGATATTTTGTTTTACACCCATAAAATTTGGTACGTACAGAAAGTAAAAAATGTAACGAATCAAAAAATGTCAAAAAATATAATGTCATTTTAAAAAAAAGTAGGGTCCGTTTCCGGTTTAACCGGAAATTGGAAAAACCAATTGAAGGTGCTGCCTGTTTGATAGCTATGTTCTTAAACAAGAAACTATTTCATCGTTTTTTTGTGAAACTCAAAATAATAATGTTATTGAGTGTTCCCTCTTTTTTGTAAGACCCTGTATATTGTATATATCAGCAAAAGTGGCGTTTCTTTTGCGTATGCATATCATCACTCATCATAAATATCTTATAATACCCAACGTCACCGATCATAATTAATAAATTTCACACTTATTTAAATTAAATATAATTTGCTTAACGGCGATTATTTCGGCATTAATTTTCTACATGGCAAGTTTTGCTTTGTATTGAGGATGTAACGCGGAAATAAACGGCGAATCCACTCGTGTAGATTTATGTAAACGATCCATTGTTTTCGTTATTCTTTATGCAAATTTATCCATTCGTTATTTCTAATAAAATCGCAAATTGGACGTTGCGTGACGTTTTTACGCAACGGAAAAATATGTTAAATTGCAACACACGAAGAAAATCGTTATGAGAAATAAAAAGGAAAATATATAAATGAATACGATTAAAATAAGATAAACAACAAAAATTGTAAAAATAATTATAAAATATCCACGTAATGGAATAGTTTTGGATAATGAGTTTACACGAAATTTATGTGAATAATTACATCTTTATCCAAAAAGTAAAAATTCTATTCGCATAAGACGTGTCATCATCATACATTTTTTAAAACAAATCATTTAACACGCATGATAAAGCGGTACAAAATTATCATTCGATTTACAATAACAAATACATTGTTTCTTTGTAATTCTCGATATTCTTAATCTCAATTGCGAATAATCGATGTGACAATGACGATGAACGTATTAGAAATCCGTTGTTTGTTCACAATACAAGTACTTTTGCAAATGTTTGAAAATAGCGCGATATCAATAGAATGTCTTATGTAAATACTGTGAATGTGCTTAAGATAGAAAATAACGTGACGGGAAAAATATTGAGAACACAGCTTTTGCGATTTCTTCGTATGAAACGTTTGTTAAAAATAAGAATAATTTTTGAGTGTGTGATTTGTTAGGTTAATTAATTAAATTTTTCTTTCATTCGAAGAATGGAAACAATTATGAAACGCAGTAAAATGTTTTTGAAACATTCTATAGCTGTCAGTTTGATATCAACAAAGATGCATAAATAACTTTACTTTATTAATCAACATACAGAAGTGGTTAAAACTTTTTTTCAAACGCACGTTATATCCGCCGCTCTTATTCATGAAAGAATTAAATTTTAGTCAATAGCTCAGAAATATTTTATTATTATATCCTATTATCCATTTCAGGATTTTTGTTATTAAACCATAGTTATTTTTTTATAAAGGTCTGCACCTGTCGAATTATCAACAACAATAAAAATAAGGCAATTTAGAGGCATCAACCCTTATACAAAATTATGGATTTTGATAGGAAAACCGAAAATATAAAAATATACAGGTGTTACGTTTAAAATGGCGAAGTAATGATTTAAATAAACGTGTAAAACAAAAAGTCCATAGAAATGTACAGAAAAAAACAAAATACATAAAATCAATGACACAGAGAAACTAGATCCATAATTAATTCCGTTATTGACGAAATGCATGTGAAACCCATATTACCCAAAAATATAGGTATATATTTATTACCCAAAATTACTTCCACTTTATTTTTTCTTGTACCTACTTCTTATGAATCTGAACACATTTCACGATTGCGATGTAATCCCTCTACATTTCTTCAATTTCTCCGTTTGTTTTTGTTCTTTGTTTGTTTTTATCCAATTTATTTAACACAGTTATCAACTCACCATCACTGTCTAATTAAATAATCTCTTTAATTAAATTCAAGACACCTTTTAAACTTATATACCTACAACTTTAAAAAAATTCTTAAATTTTTTGTTAATTCCGCCTGTCAGTTCCTTCATGTTTACACTCTTACCTTATTTTCTCCTATTTTTTTTTTAAATTTAACGTTTTCTTTGTGATCACAATTGATCTCTTTATTTCCATCTACCATAAGTTTCTTGAGTCCTATTTTTCTCTAACTTTTCTCATTCGTTATATTAAATCTGGGGGTGGTAATAACCCATTTACACTCCATGGATACGCTCAGAGTTTGGTTGAGTTGGGTTGGATTGGATTGGGAAAAGATAGGTGTTAATTGTATACAGGATGTTCAAAGTTATCTGCGCACTATTGTTATATTCGTTATTTTTGGAGCTACAGTGTCGGTTAAATTAGCAAAGATGCAGTGATTTTTTCGCTGATTACAACGGTCCACACAAAAAAACAATTGCGTATCACATTTCAGAGCCAACTCAGATAATTAGATTTTCTTAAATGGAACACCATGTATATTTATGTAGCAGTCGGTAGAAAATGAAATTTTGCACAAAATCTTCTTATACTACTATAACCCAGAAATGAAAAACAAAAGAGCTACGACGACATTAATACAGGTCACCGCACAGTGTTGGTAAATACATCAAAAATGTGTAGTTTTTTCTACTGATTAGAATGGCGTACTCAAAAAAACAGTTGCGAATCGCATTGTCGAACTAACAAAAAAATTTTTTTATGAGACATCCTGTATATTTTAATTGATAAAAAGTTAAATTTTACATAGAATACTCGTCTAATAGTACAACCGTAAGATGTAAGGCCAAATTTTAATATAAAATAAGTAAATGAGTATCAAAGCAAGCGGTTCGAAAATGCAACTGGCTATTGTTTTTTGAGTATGCCATTGTAATCAGTAGAAAAAACTACACATTTTTGATGTATTGACCAACACTGCAGCTTCTCTAATAACGAAGTTATCCCATGTGCGGTGACCTGTATTAATGCTGTCGTAGCTCTTTTGTTTTTCATTTCTGAGTTATAGTAGTATAAGAAGATTTTGTGCAAAATTTCATTTTCTATCGACTGCTACATAAATATACAAAAAAAATCTAATTATCTGAGTTGGCTCTGAAATGTGATGCGCAATTGTTTTTTTGTGTGAAGCATTGTAATCAGCGGAAAAATCACTGTATCTTTGCTAATTTAACCGACTCTGTAGCTCCAAAAATAAC